>JAVKPL010016295.1:0-140134 GCA_032173675.1 Gastrolobium villosum | reverse complement strand
GTCGTGTCATCTAAAGTGATTGTCACAGTACCGCGTCGTGATGCATTATATAGGTAATATGTTTGACCAAGAAACTATTCCGATAAAATCTTATGAAAATGAGATTACTAAAGTGAAAAAGCCCTATAGTTTTAACAATTTTGTTGTGCATTTTCACATCTGTTTAAGTGTGACTCTCTTGATGTTATCATTTTGTTTACAATAGAAGTTAGTCTGTTTTACTTTTTTATTTTATTTTTTTTGCTTTCTCCTCGCGTATATATAAAAAAACATCCACATATGCTTGTGAAAGTTAACGTCTTAATAACACCTGCAGTTAGACCTCTCAAAAAAGGCTAGGGCCCGCAGGCCAGCCCCTCAACCCCACCTTTTAGCCCCATTTTTTTCCGGCCCATATTTAATAGGGTTATTTTTTACCCTAGCCCCACTAACCCACATCTGGGTTAGCCCAATAACCCTACGGGCCAGCCCAATGATATTTTTCTAATCCCTAAATCCCAATTTCTGTACTGATTTCTTGAGCATTCTAACACCTTCGCAAGATCTTCTATCTTTTTCTCAATACTCTCCATTTTCGATTCTGTGCACCTTAATTTCTCAACACAATCTATGCATTTTTTTTTGTTAGTGTGAATTATTTTCAATTTCGCTCACTCTTCTGAATCGATTATATAGATGCTAAACAACAACAAGATGACAGGATCGATCTCAAAAGAGCTCACTCATCTTAAAAATCTCAATCTTGTAAGTTTTTTCCCTCTATTTTTTTTCTTGTGTTTTATTTTCGTTTCGTTTCGCGTTGGGGTTTAGAATGACGAAATTCGAGTTCAATTTTTTCCTTATTTTCTTTATTTTTTTGTTTTAAATTGATTTATCAGCTAATTTGAAAACCTCGTTTGTGAACAATACCAGTAGATAGCAACTTAGATATTTCCCAATTGATAGGTATAGTAAAAGTTGCTTGTAGCTTTGTGTATATATGAAGGGATATAGTGTACACTTTCTTAACCACTATAATTAATTTCCTAACAGATTAGCAGCATCCTAATTCCTAAGCTAACACAACTGAATTACAACTCAGCACTTGCATTACAACTCAACATAGAGGTTACAATATTCTTTGCCGGGATAGGTTACAACTCAACAACTCTACTTTTTTTTGTTATTCTCTTTATTTATGCGTTTTACATGTTTGATGAAATTCATGTTCAACTTCCATCTTCTCTGACTTTTCCTGCTAAAGGATTTTGTTCCGGTACTATCTATATCTTAAATCAAATGGGTTTTATTTTATTTTTATTTTAATCATTTGAAACATTTATGATGATATTATGCACAGTGTTGGCCTTTTTTTAGTCTCTTTTAAGTAGCCTTGTCTTTTATATATGATGACAACATTATTTATCTTTTATTTTCTAACTCCTAATTGGGAATACTCACTCAACTTTGTGTTCAATTAATTGTAGTCTATTCTTGCACGCTAACAAACTGAGAGAAATACATATTTTTAATTATATGTATGACCCTTTATCAAACTGAGAGAAATACATATTTTTAATTATATGTATGACCCTTTATCAAGTTATTGGAAGTGAAGGCTGGGGTGGATTATACAGTGGCCTCAAGCCTTCTCTTCTTGGAATTGCTACTTCTCAGGTCATCGATTTTTAATTCTTAACTACACCCCATGTTAGTTTGGTCTGATTATTCATTTATTATAAGCAATGTTATTTTCTTTCTGAACAATGTTATTTTTCTTTTGAATGGTCTGTACCTTTTAACTTTTCTGTTTCTAATTTGGTATGCAATGACAATTTATTTTCTTGTTCTGAGTTTAATTGTTGAAGTTACTGCAATCATGTATTTCTAATTCCTTTCATGGAATCTGGATGATTTGGTTTATACCCATTTGAGCATAGTAGGAAGTTTTAGCTATTAAGCAATTCTGGTAATTAATTGAATTGAATATATAAATTACATTATGTTATGGAATATTTAATTGACAAGTCTATGTTAATTTATAGCAGATATAATCTAAAGAGAAAAAAAGTTTTTTGGCCCGCGGGCTTGCCCTAACTCGTAGGGTTATATGATTTTTTGGCTCGTGCGGACTATTTAATCTGCTGGCCTTTTGTCCCTGCGGGCTTTTTAGCCCTGACCCGTGTGGGCTAGGGCCTAACGGGCTGGCCCGGCCCGTTTTGACGGCTCTATATCAATGGCATTTCGTTGTGATTAAAGATTAAGGGAGAATTTCTTGTGGTTTCTTTAAAGGAAAAAGTGTGTGCCATTTTAAAGGAGGTAAAGTTGAGTCATTTTAATTGAGAGAAAGATAAAGAGAAAGAGAGTGGACAAAAATAAAATAAAGATGTGGATCCCACCTTTTAATGATAGTGAAATGATATAAGTTGTGTCATTTAAAATGATAAATACTTGGTTTACAAAAAAAAAAGGACAAATACTTTCCCTTCTTTAAAATCACTTAAATTTATGCTTTTTTATGGGATTTAAAACTCCTCTTGTAAATCTCCTGCTAATACAAATTTGAGTCGCATTAATTTATATTTTAAAGTTCTTTTTGTAGTGGTGGATCTCACCGGAATTTTGTGTCTACTGCAAGAATTGAACTTCTCCGTTCTAGGAGTTTTAAACCCTTTTTTATATCGTTTACTCATAATTTTTTTTCCTCCTATCCATTTTCTAATATTATTAAAAATTAAATTAAATTATCCATTTTGTCTCCTCTTGACAAGGTTGTTAAAATTGAGATGTTAAGTAAAATCTGAAGGGGATTAAAAAATCATAAAATATAAGATCGTAATGTAAAAAAAAACGTTTTGGTGAAAAAAATTATAAAAACATAAAATCGTAGTGATAAATCGAAATTTAACAATGCTTCTTGAGATAAAAACTTTCATAGAGGTAAGATATTCTTACTACCTATTTTTTCTACTACCATTCCACTACCACTCTAATCACCATTGGATTAGAGGAAAAGTTGAATGAAGAGAGATAAAAATAATAATTTTTGAATCCAAAGATGATTAAAGTGATAGTAGAGTGATAGTAAAAAAAACGGATAATAAGAATATCCTACCCTAATTTCATAACCCTTTATTTCATCCACACATATATAAAAATTTCCTTGAATATATATAAAAAAAATAAAATCCACGTATGTTTGTGAAAGTTCACGTCTTAATGACAACTGCTGTAATAAATATATTAATGGCATTTCGTTGCGATTAAAGATTAAAAGTACAAGGTATAACTATAAGCATTTGTACTAATGCTTTAGAAGCGACTACGGCTACACACTAGATGAGAACGAGACGCAACTCAGACTAATAGCTCTGACGATTTTACGGTATACACCCAAAAGAAGAAAAGGGACAATTATTTACTTTCAAACAGGAAAAGTAACCACAAAAAATAAAAGGAACGAAATTTGGATTTGCATCACATCACATATCTATGTATTTGTAGAAATACATTACCAGGAACCTGTTTTATTTCCAAATTTGACAAGCACAAAACGATAAACAACATGAATTAAAGTAGCACCGAAAGGAGACAACGGCCAGAAAAAGGATTGAAAGGGGGAAAAGAAAACTTATCCCCGGTAACTGGTTTGATCTACTGTGTAAGGAGGTTGATAAGATGGCGGAGCAGCATTGCCGTAATCATATACGTAGCTAGTCTGTCCTGGATAAGAACCACTAGTAGATCGATAACCAGACGGAGCCAAATTGTCAACAGGGAGTGAGTAGTGCTGTTGAGTTATCCCAGCTGGGCTTTGAGTGTGGGCAGTTCCATAAGTTGCTGCATAAGGATTAGCAGTTGAACCATCGTATATAGCAGTTGAACCATCGTATATAGCAGTAGTCTGGCTGGGGTAGCTGAATGGTGCAGAATATCTTGCAGCAGGACTAGGCTGTAGAGAAGGTGCCAAGTTCCTGCGGCTGAAAGATGACGGGTATGTATTGTGTTTGGCTGATTTGGAGGGACGGGAAGAAGTGGATGCACTACCTCGACCTCCATAGGGTCGCTTTTTAGGTTTACCTCCTGATGATGAACCCTTTTTCCTTTCAGCCCTAGTTTTCTCCAAATGGGTAGACCGCTTCCTCAATTTTTCCAAGTTAAATTCAGATTCCATCTTGTGATCTTCTACACATTTCATTACAGCCTTAATGGAATTCAATTCAAATTCTTCCTGAAAAAAATGACAAACGCGGAGAATTAGGAATTTGGTCCACCAAATGCAGGAGTATATTAACATAAACAGCAGCTTTTTTTGAAACTGAATTAGAAAGGTAGTTTATCCAGACCGTTGCAGCCTGACTGTTTTTTCCCTCCTTCAATAAGGCAGCAACATGCCTTTTGTAGTTCCGAACATAGGACTTGAGCAGGTTGATAAGAGGAAATCTTTCAGTCAAACCAGATTCTGAAGCAAAATAAACAGCTTCTATCTCTTTGCCATTTTTAACTAGTTCATCTATAATATCTGCATAAAGCACTAGCTTTTAAAGTCTGCGTGAGTATGCATGGATTGGCCAAAAAATGAATCACATATCTAATAAAATGATACAATATCTAATGCATGAAGAAGTGTAAAATGATGATAAAAAGTGTCAAATAAATCAGAATCAAGGTAAAAACAGTATGTGATGACACAAGCTGAATTTCTCATACTAGTTGATTTAGGCTATCTATCCTTCCTGCTTCTGCTTTATTATTGAGGAAAATTAACTCGGTTAAGCACCTACACCTCTACAAGGATACGCGTAAGGGGAAAATTGAGATGGATTTCCGGAAATATAAGAAATCAAGACATTTGATGAGTGGTTGCAGAAAAGTAACAATAGATATGTAGGAGGCTGTGGTCTCCTAACATATACCAACGAGCAGAAACAACACTGAAAAAAGTAATCAGAGGAGTGGCACGGAGAAATGCTTTCAAGTTTCAAGTCACTAAAACCTATTCCCAAGGGAAAGTAACAACCAAATTTCTTTAGAAAATAATTTGAATTCTAATAAGCTCCACTATATTTGAAAATTTTAATGACCCAAAATCCCATTTCCCAGTTCTAAATTTGCTCTCCATAATAATCCCTTGGGGTCTATCAGATTCTCCTTCCTTTAAACCTAATGAATATGGGAATACCAATGTACTGAGGGATGTAAAAATAAGCTAAAATGCAAAGCACCCCTTTGACTATGACCATGTTCAGAAAACCCCACTGTGCTTCTAAACTCTCCAACAAGACTCCCCTAACTTTTAGCGCAGAACACCTTTCTTCATTTCCAACACCCTGCAGGCCATGGATGAACCCCATCTCCGCCTTCCATTGCCAACACTGCAAAGACCACCTTCCATTTGCCAACACTGCAAAGACAAGGTGGTTGTCACAATTGACGCGATTGCCACCAGAAGCCATCAACTCTGACAAAATGCAAGTTTATAGAGAAACGGCTGCAGAAAGGTGCATCCCACAGCAGAAGGGGCCAGGATGGAACCTTTGGAGGGGGTATAGCACACAGGCAGCGCTCACAAAAGGTTGTCCTGCTGGTGGCGACATGGGAGGAGCAGCGGTGTGAATCTTGAAGTACATTTTCAACTAAATCCAGCTAGTCCTTCTGCTCAATTTTTTATTTCCCCTATTGAAAAATAATGTACAAATTTTGGTTCACTAGTATGTTGGACAGTTCTGGTAGAATGATAGTGTTTGATAGAGCAGAACGGAAATTTAATTCAACCCTTTAAATATGTTTACAGTCGGAGACACAAGGCAAATGGACATTAAAAGAGTCAAAGGCAGTTTCTGTCAGTTACTGCCATCCGTGAGGGTTATGTTTACTTTCGGATATGGGTAGAAGCAATTAGAGGAGAGAGAAAGTATGGTACCAATTTGTATTTAGTCTGAGTAATGTTTTAGGAAGGGGGCCTAGGATTGGTAATAAGGATTCTGCACTTTGCAGAAGGCTTGGAGAGATCCTCCGAGTATAGGAAGTACTCTTGCTCTATGGTTGTATCATTATTTCTCTGTTTTAATCTAGTATAATATCTCCTTCCGATTAGATAGGACAATCTTGTGCTATCAATTGGTGCTTTCATTGAAAGATACTCTAGACCATAGGGGAACTGTTTATGATCACAAGGATGACTACCCAAAGGATGGATGCACTTGATCAAAGATTGGCAATAGTAGAGGTTTCTCTCAAGACGCAAGAGGCTATGTTTTGAAGCCATGATGCCACAATGAAGAGTAGTGTCGCACAACTTGAAGAACATTATGAGAAACTTCTTGCGCTTGTGTCTAGTGTGGGTGAAATTACCAAGGCATTGGCAGCCATACACAGCAAAATCAAGGATGGTTTCAGTATAACAAGGGAATCCCTGATCATAATTTTTCCAGAACGCGATTAGAAGGAGAAAATAGCAACTTTGAGCGGAGGTCAACACATTCCACAATCGAAGATTATCGTTTGTTTGCTAAGCGTGTTGAATTTCCAACATTCACAAGTTTTGATCCAGTAGGTTGGGTTGCAAGGGCTGAGGCTTATTTTGCCATACATGGAACACCACTGGAGATATGGTTACAAGGGGATCCCAAATCCTTCTTTTTCAAGAACACGATCAAGAGGAGAAAATAGCAATTCTCAGCGCGGGTCGACACATTTCAGGATCGAGGATTATCGTTTGTCTACTAAGCATGTTGAATTTCCAATGTTCATAGTTTCTGATCCGGTAGGTTGGGTTGCAACGCTAAGGCTTATTTTGCTGTACAAGGAACACCACCGGAGATGCAACTACAGTTTGCCAAATAAACATGGAGGGATCCACTTGGCACTAGTTTAAGGTGATGAGAGAATCAGATCTATGCTTGAATTAGGAAAGGTTTAAGCATGCATTGTTTGATCGATATGGTAAGGCACATTTTGGTAACCCTTTTTCTTAGTTGAAAGTTCTAACACAAGCAGGGTTAGTGGATGAAGAACAATACATGGGTCTTCTCCTAAGTGGGTTGAAGGAAGAAATTTGATTAGACGTACTTATACTTAACCCTCCAAACCATTATAAAATGATAGCTATAGCTTGTGTAGCAGAGAGGAAGTTTGGTTTGATTAGAACCCCAAAATCTGCAATTGGAGGCGGCAGACATAGTAGTTTTTGAAAATTTCCAGCTTCAGTTTTCACCCATGTAAGCGGAGTGAAGGGTCTAGAATCAAGGGGAAATAGAAATTATGTTACAAAATTTGCGTCATTATAGCAAGGTAACTTCGAAAAGGGAAATAGAATTGGGACAAAACCAAAGAAAGAGTCAAAATCTGACTTATCAAGAACTCATGGATCGAGGAGCTAAAGGATTGTTTTAAATGTGGGCACAATTATAGTCAACGCATCAATGTCTAGATAAGAAATTGCACCTTTTGATATGGGAGGATGATGAAAAAGTTGGTAACTTGGATTCGCTGCTTGCTATAAAAGACACAAGGGTGCCAGGAGAGGAAGAAATAGTGTGCAATCGAGTTGACTACCATGGGCTATCCAATATAGAGGTCCTACGGTCTAAGACTATCAAAATTGGAGGAAGTTTAGATGGATGTCCTATTCTTGTTTTGCTAGATAGTGGGTCAAGTCACAATTTTGTGACACCCGAATTGGTGACTTCTTTATACTTACATGTGGAAGAAACCAAGATGTCAAGCATAAGTATAGGGGACGGCAGCAAACAATTCTCACATGGCCGATGTCCTAGGTTGCAACTTCAACTTGGAAGCTACAAGGAGGAGATAGGGGCTTATATGTTGGATCCTGGAGGAGTTGATTTAATCCATGGGATGGAATGCCTAGAAACATTGGGAGAAGGTGGACATGATTGAAAAAATAAAATACCTTGTTGCCAACAACAGAATCGAAGAGTGGTGTGATGGGATATCAATTATAGGACTTTAATCAAGAGCTCGCCTTGCAACAAATTTTAGGGAGCGATCATGATGATATGCATCCTTTGGGAGATTACTTAAATCATCCATCGGATTCCATGAAAATTAATTTATCGCCAATGCAACAACAATTGATGGCGTTGTTGGAGCAATTCTTACCGATTTTTAAGGAGCCTTGAGAACTTCCCCAACAAAGAGATCATGATCACTCCATCAATCTATAACTCGGATCTAGACCAGTATTTGTACAGCCATATAGGTATGCCCACCACCACAAAGATGAATTTGAGAAGGAAGTACATTCTATGTTGCAAGAGGGAATCATTAAACATGGCATTAGTCCTTTCTCTAGTCCCGTTAAACTTGTCAAAAAGAAAAATGGATCTTAGAGAATCTACGTGGATTATAGGACTCTTAATAAGGCAATCATTGCAAATGAATATCCTATTCCTATACGATTAAAGCTATTGAATGGGTTGCATGGAGCCATGTATTTTTCCAAGATAGATCTCAAATCTAGATTTCATCAAATTCGACTTAGGGAAGAGGATACTCCAAAAACTGCATTTCACATACATGATGGCCATTATGAGTATTTGGTGATGCGATTCGAACATAGGAATGAAAATGGGTCTAACCCTCCGCCATGCTTATAACTTTTCTCCACTCCATCCTAAGACACATCGTTCGCTAACTATATCCCACTCCATTAGGTCTTGTTTTACTATATTCCCCTAAGTTTCGGTCTACCTCTACCTCTCTTCTTGTCAAGCTCTTGGTAAAAAACTTTTATTCTAACGGGAGCATGTGGGGGCCTTCTCATTATGTGCCCAAACTACTTCAATCTATGTTCTTTCATCTTTTCCGCCACCGGTACTACTCCTACCTTTCGACGAATATCTTCATTTCTTATCTTATCCATCCTCGTATAACCACACATCCACCTTATTATCCTCATTTCCACTACTCTCATTTTATGCTCATGTTGCCTATATGCTGGCCAACATTTAGCTCCATATAACATAACAAGCCTTATTGTTGTTCTATAGATTTTTTTTTTAGCTTAAGGGGGATTTTGCAATCACACAAAAACCCAGATGCACGACATTTCATCCACCTTACTCTGATTCTATGATTTACATCCTCATCAATCTCCATCTTTTTGCAAAACTGATCCCATATATCTGCAAGCATCTTTCTTGGGTATCTCTTGTCCAAGTAGATGCACGGAATCAGAGGTATTAATAGAGAGCAGAATGAAATTTAATTCAACCCTTTAAATATGTTTTCAGTAGGAGACACAAGGCAAAGGGGAATTAAAAGAGTCAAGACAATTTCTGACAGTTACTGCCATGTGTGGGAGTTATGTTTTGTTATGAGTAGGAGCAGTTAGAGAAGAGAAAAAGTATGGTACTGGTTTATATTTAGTGTGGGTGATGCTTTAGGAAGGGGGGGCTAGGATTGGTCATAAGGATTCAGCACTTTGCAGAAAGCTCGGGGAAATCCTGAGTTTAGCAAGCATTCTTGCTCTTTGGTTTGTATTGTTATTTCTCCGTTTCAATCTAATAAAATATCTACTTCTTAGATAGGAAAATCTCATTCTATCAAGGTTGGGTATGGTTAGGTGATGGGGTAATTAGAAGTGTAAATTTGTTTTGGCTTTGAAAAAATTATGCTTGGCTTGCATATGTGGCTTTATGCAGGATGAAGTTAATTTTATTTAGTCTGCAATTCTGCATAATGTTTAACATATTTGACCACTGATTATAAAACTGAACCACAGGTTTGAAAATAGATGACACGGTTGAAAAGGGGATGAAGTCCATAGGTTACCACTAGGGAGCAAAACAAAAATCAGGAAGCCTGGATTTGTTTCAGATACAAATGGGGGTGCGACAGATACATTCCCTAACATGAGTTAGTCCCCCCACCGCACCCCCCCAACCACCACTATTTGTACAAAAAAATAAAAAAGTGTCACCGGAGGCAGAGGTAAATCTTAAAATGTTACTTCATCAGACAATAAATAACTGATTATATTAGGTATAAGAATATGTAGAAGATATGCAAGATTATATCTTATAGTTTATGGTATCTTAGAAGATATCTCTCGGATTAGTTTCCCTATTTCCTTAATAAAAAGATACAGAACAATCAGCCTCGTAACTACTAGAACAAAAACTAGAAAAATAAAATAAAATCAAAGAGTGCATCTATTTCATAAATGTGTTAGAAATAACCAGCAAGTAATGAAACGAAACTACATATGACCACTGTCATCACGGTAGAAGTTCCATCAACCAAAAATTGTACGCGGCAAGCTCAATATGGAAGGCAATACGTGCAAATCTAACAGTACAAGAAAAGCATTTAAAAGATTCCAAGTCCAGCAATCAAGCATAACAAGCATCCAAAAACAAAACAGACATGCAGATACAATGTCATAGAAAACACGAACCTATCATCTTGTCTCCGAATTCTAAGTTAGCAGCAATCTTAGCCATGTCCCTCCTGGAAGCAAACTGCATCACCTGCTTCCTTAAATACTCCTGATCAAACCTGTACCACAACCCAAAACACACAACCATCTGCAGAAACATCACCATTTCCGCAGCACCAACTTCACCTTCGATTTGCTCCTTCCACAACTCCACGAGACCATCTGCTCTCTCAACAATCCTTCTCGAAAATATCCGCGATTCCGAAAACAGCACCTGAACCAGAAGCCCACAGGCCCATCTCTTATCCGTTACCCCAGACTTTGACAATTTGCAATTCAGAAACTCTTCAACCGCGTCCAGCACTAGCCTCGGAGTGTCCACCGCCTCCTCTAACGCCGGCACTATCTCCGCCCTCAGCGACGCCGATTCTTTACGCTTCGAAACTATGAACCGCAACAGCGCCGAGGAATCCATCTTCCGCAACAAGGATTTCAAGGTGGCGGCCAATTCGAGATTCCCCGGAACGGGCTTTTGGAGCTCGGCGAGAGCCGCTTCCTTCTGCTCCTCAATGCGCGCGGCGGAGAAGGACTCGCGCTCCGGGATGGTGTTTTCACGTTGGTGGAGGGATTCTAGGGTTTCCCTGTGGCGAGATTCAAGGGATTGAAACTTGGAATCGATTGATTGGGATTTTTGGGTGACAGAGTCTTGGAGGGAAGAGAAATGTTTGGAGATGGAGGTGAATAGGTTGGTGCACGTGGCTAGGATGCTCTTGTGAGATTCGAGTTCGCTGAAGAATTGGTTCACCCTGTCTGAGGATGTTGTTGCCATTTTTGAGTGTTATCACTGATTCACTGACTGTATGGTTCTCAAACGAAAACGATAAACCCTAATAAACCATTCAGAAGAAGAAGAGCTTGCGTTGCTTTTAGTTACAGATTCCCACACAAGTTTTCATTGGTAAAAGCTGCTTAAAGAGATGTAAGAACATGGATGATGATGATGACTAAACAGCGGCGTCGTTTCACTAAAAATGATATTGTACTGTTAAATGGGCCCAATCTGTTATCAACCAAAAATCAAGGCCAACTAACGGGCTGGGCTTCATATATAATGTTAGCTTCAGTTTGTTTTTTTTTTTGGTAGAAAAATATTTTACAAGCCTCACGAGGACGTACAGATGATTTATTAACAAAAGATTACCGATGAATTAGAACGCAAATCCTTTTAATTTGTTCATGTTTTAAATTTGTTAATCTGAAAATATTCAGAGTAAGTGCTTAAAAAATACACAGGATATCAAATTGATCATAAGATTATCTATATCAATTTGGTTCTTAGTAGTATAAAAATAATAATTAATTAAAACATCAAGTTCATGCGGAAATATGCATTGGAGGACTAAATTAGTGTCCATTTCAAACATTGAAAGACCACATTATTGTTCAAAATCTTTAAATAAGAACTTAACAATTTGTTTACATTTGGAAGACTAATTTGAGTGTTCACTTAAATATTTATATATTAGATGTTTCACACTCAATATCCATTACTCAGTAGTCTAGAATAATTTTTGAGAAATGTAATTTTTCGATGGAGGAAGCTATGAATGTTGATTATAACTTAGGAGGGTTTGAAATTGTGACCATATAAGAAACATATGGTTAATGTTTTGTCAACACAATGGAGTTAATATCCCGATTTGAATTTACAGCCTTTCTACTCAATTTTCAGCTATCCTCTAATTACTTGAGCGATAACAGGTGGCACTAATTAGAGGCAAATCGTACTTCACAATATGGGGAAGATTGTTTAACAGTTACTTATACTGCTTCATACTCTAGAGAAAACACACTGAATTTTCGTGGTTAAATTTACTGCTTCAAATGAAAAAAGGCTGAAAGTTCGGCAGTGTGTACTCGGATAGTTTAGGTGTTATTTTGTTAGAGGCTAAATTTTCCGTTTGTTAGTATTGTTGAGAAAGGGTTAGGATCATTTTACACCCGTGTAAGTTACACTCTCAATCTTGACCATTGATATTCCACTTATATCTAAGGGCTTTAATTTTTTAGTGATGTGAGTATTGATAGTTTAGGTGTTATTTTGTTAGAGGCTAAGTTTTCTGTTTGTTAGTATTGTTGGTTGAGAAAAGGAACGAAGAAAGAGAGTGAATGCCTCTTGGCATGTTCGCTACAGCCGATGGCTTTTCTAGCTTCTTCAAAGATAAGATAAACCTAATGACAATGACTTCCTTTTTGGCTCATTTGGAGCTTCCACAAGCAACGTAATTGACTTTTTGGCTTGCACCATATTAATTGATTACTTCGTTTCAGGCTCCTTTTGTTTTTTCTTTGATCAATCAACAAAAGGTGAAAATAGAGGATGAACTTCCTTACCCATAACACCAAACTGCAGTGCAGATAGACAAATTAGCGTTCTTCATTGGTGTGCTCAACCATAACACCTAGATCTCATCGAGGAAATAAACCAAAACATTAGATGGGCAGATATATTCTTTACTTCTTGAAGGAGAAATTTTATTACCCTTTTTCCCAGAACTATCTTCTCTCTCTTTCTCTTAATCCTTCCATGTGGTCGTGTAAAGACAGAAACTAATGCAAATTTGAAGAACATCAATCATATTAACTTATACCCTGTGGTCGTGTAAAGACAGAAACTAATGCAAACTTGAAGAACACCAATCATATTAACTTATACCATGTGGTCGTGTAAAGACAGAAACTAACGCAAATTTGAAGAACACCACCAACCATATTAACTTTTACCATGCAATGCACATATTCACAAATGTTCTAAATATGCATTGAAACCAGTGAAAACAATTTCACATACAAAGAGAAGAACCAAGCCAGGGGTTGAGGGAAAATGAAAAAAAAAAAAAAAGATAAAAAAGAAGATAAAAAAAGAAGAAAGAGATACAGACATAACTGTGGCATCTAGCATTGTAAAGATATTGTAGAGTCTCAAATTTCCTTAGTCTTGCCTTTAAGTACCTCTTTCTTTACAAGTACTCTAGAAGGATCAGCAAAACGAACAGAGAAAGATCTAGACAGATTCTCTGGTTCTTCAAGCTCAGTCCCTTGATCAAAATTCTGAGAGTAAGTATAAGGATCATAAGGGACCTGCAAGGGTGATGCACACACAAAAAGCCTCTTCTTCTCTTTCTTGAGCTTCATCCACAACATTTTCCACCTCAACTTAGGTGATCCGGTGGCTGATAGACAGTTCACGCGCTCAATCTCATTGCAACCCAATTGGATGGTTCTAGTTCTATTGCCAGAATTACAGCAACTTTTGATATCCATGTCTGCACTAGAACAAAGATTTCAGCTGCTTGAACCGAGGATGCTCAAAGCCACACGGCAATGTGTGTAAAGAAGCACCACGAGAAGTGACAAAACTTAGAATATAAACGCATAGTATTGCAGTTGAAACAAAGAGTGGATTGGCTATACTCTAGGAATTTTGTTTATTCTTTTTCAGCTTCACTTGTCAAAGTAAAAGCTAATCAGCTCACCTCAAAAGAACAAAACTATTCTCTTTTTAATTAAAAATTAAAAACATCCATTGTGTGCCACCAAAATTTTCTACCCTGATTATGTGGATCACATTCTGTATAATAATAACTAAGGCACGTGATGCACGTGACAGACTGCATGTCATTGTCATGTGGAACTATTTTCTTCTGGGGCAACTTTGCCATGTGGATCTGTGTTTAGGCGCAGCATTGATATACTTTTCATTATTTGATGTATGCTTTTTTATACATCATATGCCTAAGAAGCTGAACTCACTAGTGCCTTTGCAAAAGCACACTGTCAAGCATACGCCAGAGAGATAGCCAGATTGAGTGGCATTCGCCACTGCAACTTTATACAAACACCGTTAAAATTATAGCCAATAGATTTCAGGTTTCTTTAGGTGAAGGCTCATGAAAGGTGAGCATACAGGAGTGAGAGCTTCGATCATCTCTAATATTATTTTCAAAAGGAGTTTAAATCCTTAATCTTAGATCCGCCCCAAACAGGATTAACTCCCCATAAATATAAGTGGTTTATCAAAAAAAAATCATCTCCACCTTTGCTACTAGGTGGAAAGAAAAGAAAAAAGGAATTTAACCTTGGGACAGCAAAGGAAGAAACAAAACAAGCCCTAATATCATGTGAAAATGCTTTAGGCTATCCATTCACAACGATGGGGTTGGTTTTCCCAATACTGACATCTCTTATTCAAGATATGTAACCTTGTAGGTGATTTTCCCATCAAGGCTAAGCGGAATCAGGGGTCAATTCAATTCAATTCAATACCCTCAGGGTGAAGAAATCAAAATCAAATTGAATTCAATTCAAATAATAATTTAAAAGAGAGAAAGAGAGAGACGGAGAAAAAACATGAACCACTGCGGGAAAGAATAAAAATAATAGAACACCTGCATCCTAATTTTCATTAATAATTACATTGCCAAAAAGACAAAAATAAAAAAAAATGAAAAAACCCTGAAATTCAATCGACTAAATATTCAGAGAAAATGTTCAATAAATACAATGGATGAAGTAGAACAAAAATCAATGGATCATATATGTGATTGCCAGAGCCACCACCATGAGGAGATAAGCAATTCCTTGATCAACCGCAGTGCCTGCATTTACCAAAAAGAAAAAGAAAAAAAAGTTAAACACGTTTAACAATGAAGTGTTATAAGAGAAAAAATATGAAAATGAAAAGGCATTGTTTGGAGTAGTGATTACCATCGTTGGTAGGAGCAGGAGAAGGAGCAACATCGAAAGCTTGGCCGAGATCGGAGATGGCCAAGAGCACCAAACTGAGAATTGAGAAAGAGAAAAGCCTCAATGCCGTCATTTCCAACATTTTCGGGGGAAATTGATCGAAAAAGAAACAGGTAGGCGAGTGAGAACTGAGAAGTGAGAATTGAGAATTGAGAATATCTGAGGTGGTTGGCGAGAAAATGGCGGAAGAGATATACTTATAGCAGAAGAGAAGGAGTGAAATAAAGGAACTTAGAAGCGCGTCTATTGACAACTGAGAGAGTTCCAAGACCCGCCACCATTCTCGACTGGACTCGGATACGACACCGAGTTGAAAACGTGTTTAATTTATTATTTTTTTAGTGACAACTTTAAACGATGTAAAGTTGTGTCATATTAAGTGAGAGAAAGAGATACATAAAGAAGGAGAGAGATGACAAAAAAAATAAAGATATGGGTTCTACTTTTTCGTAAAAGGATATAAGTTATGTTATTTAAAAAATAAACATTTTTTCCTAAATATAAATTAAATATCATTTTTTTTTTGTATAATTCTAAGGATTTTATAATTCTGATTGAGTGGATCTCATATGTAATTTTTTATTTCTATGGCATAAATTTCAATTTTTATGTAATTTGAGAATTATAAAATCCTAATTCTGTATTTTGCCATTTTTAGGACTGATTTTATGGTGTATATTAATTGGGTGTTGTTTTTCTCTGAAATAAACAACATTCCTCTTATTGATATATAAGATTGTCATGTTTTCTTATTTTGTATTTTTAGCTAGTAGGTTTTTCAATGCAGGAATGAATTTAATTTTTCCTACAACATAACATGTATAATTCCCATATTAGTTATTGATTATGACATGTAAAAAGTGGTGTGTGTTTTTCATTCATTTCCTTTTTATCGAGGGAATATTTCCAATTCTGTTTCTCATATTTTCTTTCCTTTTAAAGTTAATGTAACAATCACGAGTAGAATAATTATAATTACTCAGTGATATGCATGTCTTCCAGAAATGAAATTAAATGATGAATATATTATTAATTTTTCAAAAGAAATCTATGAAACACCAACACTTCAAAAATCATAACGTGTCATGTCCGAAACTTCCTGATACTCTCGGACACTCCGACACTCCCCGACACTTCAACACGCGTTATAGAAATTCAAAAAAAAAAAATTATTAAAAGTTGCGTTGCGTTGAGTTTTAAGTTCTGACTATTAGATTCGTTGGATTATGATTACCATTTTATTGATTTTAATATAAATATTTGGGATGTCTTATATTTCTTTGCAAAATTTATGAATATTATAAACTTAAATTGATTTTTTGTTAAATTATTGAATATTAAATATAATATATACTACATAAATTAAAAATATTATTTAATATCAAAACGTGTCCTAACGTGCCAAAATATAACATTTTTTTGAATTTACGTGTCACGGTGTCGTGTCATATCGTGTCACGGTATCGGTGCTACATAGAAAGAAACAACTATTAAATATGTATTGATTGAATTGAATCGGATTGATTCAAAAAATATGGTTCAGTTTTTATGCAGTTACTGCAGATAAGTTATCTACAGCAAGTCCAATATGACGTTGTTTTGGGGCGACAATCATGGTATTTTTGTGATTTTAATTTATTTTAGGGTTATAATAGTCATTATATTTATAATTTTTAAGATTTCAATACCAAAACGACGTCGTTTTGTAAATAAATGTAAATAATTTATCTACATTAACTGCAGAAACATTTTTTCCCAAAAAAATATATTCTAATCCACAATTTTCTTATAATATTATGCATCTGGCTTCTTTAATTCAAAATTTAAATTTGATTCAATCTAAAATCGATTTAGATTTGATTTTTTTTATTTTATATTTAGATTTTTTTTATATATTTATAATTATATTTTTTATTAGAAAAATCTGGAATACTTATTAAAATAATTTTCTTATTGTACACAAATACATAAATTTCATCAAAAGAAGAAAAATTAATTTCATCAAAAGAAGAAAAATTAATTTCATCAAAATACATCCGTTCAAATATAAAATGAATATCAACACATAGTAAATGTAAATGGGAATTAATTTTCTCATGTTACACTCACAATACATGAGTGGGGTCCACAAAAAAGGTGAGAAGATAAAAAAGTTAAGATGGGACCCACTCATGTATTGTGAGTGTGGCATGAGAAATTTTTCTCATGTAAAATGAGAAAATTATTTCCCAATGTAAATTCATTAAAATGAAGTTAATTTTAATCTAACGTATAAATTCAAATCAAAAAGAAAAAAAAATTAAGTTTAACTTGTGAGATATGATAAAAAAAGGTTTATAAATAAGAGTAATAAAGAATTTTTAATTAAAATATTATTAGGAAAAAGTTCACAAATGCGTTCGTGGTTTGTTTCATAATCTCCCCGTGGATTTTTTTTATCACTTATGCCCCCTCGGTTTGTAAAAAGTAAAAAATCACAGGGGTATATGTGATAAATAATATACCCTTTTTTAAGTAATAGGAACATATGTGATAAAAAAATCACAGGGGTATAGGTGATTTTGAAAAACTTTTCCCATGTTATTATCTATATAATGGGGAAGATTATAGTTACAATCTTTTTTTTTTACAAACATATCTTATCACCGTTGATTTCCGTCAATCAACGGTTATCATTTATTATGAATTAATAATTAATTAATGAGCTTAATTTGAGAAAATGATAACCATTGATTGGTGAAAATCAACAATGATAAGATATGGTTGTAAAAGATTGTAAAAAAGCTGTATACTTTAAGATAAACTTTTACATTTACATTTGAAAACTTATTCATTCCAATAATTTTTTTTTCATTTTTTAGATTTATTTCATATCTTTATTTTTTTTTTAATTTTGTTTACATAATTCAATTTTAAAAACGCATCACAAATTATAATATGTCAAAAGAAAATAAAGATTTTTTTACCAAAAAAATTTAAAAATAAATACAGATTTTGAATTTTAAAATCCTATATCTGTACCCCAGAACGCGCTGTGGGCCAGGTCCAGATGGCTTTAAAGGGAAGATTTGGGTCATGCCCATCCCCACAAGCAACATTTACGTGCGCTGATTTCTCGATGAAATTCCCATCCGGTGAAAATCTCCCGAACCTGAAGGGATGCCAATAACTAATTTTCAAAAGAATGCTTTATGAGACCAACGTAGCATAATTAACGAAATCAAATACTAGGATAAATTAGATAATTAATTGATTACTCAAGGAAACAAACGATTTGCAATCATTTGATATTCTTTTTCGTTTTTCTTTTTGTTGGTTATTTTGATTGCTGGGAAAGAGTCTCGAGTTGGATTATTTTTTTCTTTCATTCACAATATTTAAGGTAATAACATCTATCCTTTTAAAAGGATATAAACTTATATCTTTTTAGATTCTAACCGTTGATTTCCGTTCATCAACAGTTATCATTTATTGAATCAAAATTATTAATTAATTAATAATAAATTTGGTTCATTAAGTTTGACCCAATAGATTATACCGTTGATGGACGGAAATCAACGGTTAGGGATCTAAAAGGATATAAACTTATTTCCTTTAAAAGAATAGATGTTTTTCCCAATATTTAAAGGTATATATTTTTCTTACGCCGAAGAAAAAATATTATCTCATATTGTATAAATAAAAGTACAAGTGGGACCCATAGGTAAGAGGAGAGAGAAAAAAGAGTGGTGGGACACAACTCCTTTTTATGTGTGTAGGAAAGTTATTTATCTTATGTAAAATGAGATAAACATAACCCATATTTAAATATGATACTTTACTCAAAGAAAATTAGGATTTTGTGTAATGAGTACTCAATAAATCTTCTTTATGTTTTTTTTTAATATGATATAATTATGTGGATGAATCGTAATCATACAAATATGCATCATTAATAACGATAATGATTTTATAACTACTTATTTTAATATATATTTTCTCTATTCTTTTATTATTATTGATTCACCTTATTATGATTCGAACAAATAACCTGTCATGTTAAATAAGACATGAGGATCACTATCACTAAATCATGAAATTTCCGTGGGAATGTAATGAATCTTCTATATTGCTTTTGGACAATTTTATTATTATGGGAAAGTAGCGCAATCAGATCCTTTATTTTCAGCGTTTGGAACTTGGATTTGCTCGTGCAAAACGCATGGTCGTAACTCGTAGTCAAAGCTGATGAGCAGATGCACGTATGAAATCCATGTCAAAGAAATTTTGAAGTTTGACTATGCTATGGGTTGAAGACTTGCAGGGGACAATTTTACAATGATTTCAAATTGAGGCTTTGGTCCTTTTATGTTTCACGCAGATAGGTTCTAGAAAAGTCATATGTTGCCAAAATTCCATAACTCGTCAACTCATGGCTCATTGCCAGGCCATCAATTAATGTCCTTTTTTAGAGAAGAATTTTGGTGGTCCTGGACCACCATTAATTCAGTGATCCAAACCAATCAGGATGAGACAACTATTGAAGAGAGAGGAGAGAAGAAAAATAAAAAATGAACTTTTGTACAAACTCAAAAAAAAAAAACAGTTGTGAGGATTAAAACCTAAGAGGTACATAAATTTCTCTTGGATGGAAGACTCACGCAATTCTGTATTTTTTTTTCCCAAAATTATTTATTAGAAAAAATCTCTAAATTTTAATCTTGTCATGATTTGAAAATTCTGCAAAATTCCTTTTCAAAAATAGAATTAATTTATAAATCAATTTTATAAATTTTAATAAAAAAACAAAACTTTTTAAAACTAGTCAAAATTTTCAAATTAAACAAAATCATATAAAATAAAACTTTCCATATATTTTGAATCAGTTTTTAAACCAATTTTATTCAAAACTAATTTGTATATATATCTAAATGGGCTTCAAATCGGCTCAAAACTAATAAATTGATTTAAAAAAAATCACAAAAAATAAAATCGGTTGGGATTAAATAATATAATTCGGTTCTTTGAAAATCTAGTTCGAGTCGAAAAATATTCACCCCAATAACCAAAGAAAAGATGGGATGATACAAGAAAAATGATCTATGTTGCACCGACACTGATATGGGACACTTGATACGACACTTCGACACGTTAATTCTAAAAAATGTTAAATTTTGACACATTAAAACACATTTTGATATTATACAAGTGCTTCATAGCAAATGACTCACCGGTCATAGCCTTTAGAAATTTAAACCATAACACTCTCGAGAGTTGACTTGTCCGCCAACTTTATCCCTTTATTCTCTTGTTACCCACATATTTTTTTCTTTCCAAAACTCCTAACTTCATTAAGTAAAGAGGAACAAGGAGACAAGGAACAATCAATGTGTCACCAGGGGTTTCCTTTGGTGGTGCAGAGAAGATGGCATGTATTCCGGGGGGCACCTTTAGTGCTTGACGCTGCGGCAGAGCATGCACCGGCGGTGACAGGCCGGGCTTGCGGTGGTGTTTCTAGGGGAGGTGGCAGCTCCGGCGATGATGGCTCAATAAAGCGCTGCGTGTGCTCGCCGTCACAGCACCCGGGGTCATTTCGGTGCCGCCAACATCAATCCAATTATGTGTGGCGCAGCAGAACGGTCAAGTAGAATAAATGGTCCAGTGATTCAATGAGATGTATCAAAGCGCATAAAGAAATTATGAAGAACCAGTGCTTTCTTTGTTTTCTGTCTTAATTAAGCTAATGCAGTATAACTATTATCATTTTTGGTAAACAATGTTTTCTATCCATTACTTATTACTTAGGGGAAAAGAATTTTCATTTTTTCTTTGAGATAAATAATTTTTATTTTATTTTTAATAGATGATGGGCCCATAGGAAAAATTAAATCTCATACATGATAAAAAAAAAAAAAAGGGACGCTATCATTTGATGAGTACATAAACTTTTTCTAGGGATTGTTTGTCATTTTCTCTAACACTCATTTTTATGAAGAAAGATAAAAAAAAATGACGCTTCTAATTTGTACAGAGTTGCTTTCAGAGGGGAAATGAGAGGAGAGGAATATAGATAGTAGCGGTAACTTCTTTGCTTTGAGAATGCCCCTTCTGACATATCTATTTCCTTTCTCTTTAAAGGCATGATTTCTAGGTACCAAAACTTTTTTAGCAAGACTTGGAAAAGGAAAATGTGAGATGGTTTTGTTGGATATCACTCATATTTTGTATGTTAATGAGAATTTTTGTACTCGGGCATCAATAGAAAGGTAATTGGATTAGAGACAGTTATTACTGTGGGCTTTTGGGGCCATTTAACACGCGTTATAGAAATTCAAAAAAAAATTCAAAGGTTGCGTTGCGAAATTGAATTTTTCTAAATTTTAAATTTATGGATATTATCATAAATCAATATTTTCAGACAAATAAAAATTTTGGGATATCTTATATGTATTATTTTTTTTTAATAATTGATTTACATCAGATTTTCAATCGTTTTATATTTTCGTGTTATGAATTAAGTAACTTATAACGCGTTAAATAAATTGTCATGTGAATATTCTCTCATTCTTTTTTTGTTTTTTTTTGTTTTGCTATTCGTGTTATTCGTGTGTCGATTTCCTAACAGGTCTAACGTGTCATATCCACTTCACAGTGGCAACACGTGCAATTTATTTTTGTTTGTGATCACGAAAAGAAAAAATAGTTAGTATTGAATTACTGTGCTTAGTTGCAGGTATAAGTTCTTCTTGACATGCTTCGGCCTCGAAATAAGCGAGCATTAAATCTCCTAAAACAAATTTCAACCAAAGAAAACAATGAGTCACAGAGTATTGGTCTTCTTCCTCTTCCTCATGACAATGAGAATTAGCATAAATAAAAAGAATCCAATCCTTTATGGTACAAAAAAAGAAAACAAGTATATGTCCTTCATTTATATTTTTCCCCTTTTATTTATTCTTGGCATATTTGCCACCACCTACAAATCACATGCTCTTTCAAATGTAGGGAGGAGTTAGAGAAGATACGTTGAACGAGTTGAAGTGAAAGAACATTTAAATTGCGATGTGGACCCTCATATCGGTCCCACACGTTTTTGTCTCACTTCATTTACTCTATTCATAACTTACATGAAAATTCCACCAAATGTAACCAAAAAAAAAAAAAAAAAATTCCACCAAATTATGGGATAATTTCAATATCCTTCTATGATAATGGGAACCTAAAATTAGCATCTACCACTCTATGATGACAAGAGCGGCGAATCTCTCTTTCAGGTATGCACCATTGAATTATAATCGCATCCTCCACTCTGGCCACACACTTTGACCGGAGCATTGGAGCACCAATTAGGACACATATCTGCATCAACATTTGGGACTGGATACCATGAAGACCAGCTTCTAACCACTGCCCATTCTCCCTCGGGACCGAACAAATCGCAAGATCAAATTAATTGGTTTTTTTTTTTTTTTTGATAACAAAATTAATTTTATTTAATATGTGAATGATAAAATTTTAAAAAAAGAATAATAAATTGGGCAGTTGTGCACCCTTAACGTATACTACTACCCTGAACCCCTGATCACATGTGGTGTTTCATTAATTAGATGTAAAATTCACGGAGTGCATTTAAAAATTTAATTAATTATTTTAAGTGTTTCAAATTTTTTATATACCGGGAGAAAATTATCTCATGTTATAGACACATTTTGTAAGAGGTCCACATCTATTTTAAAAAAAATACTATACAAAAATCGAAGGGTCATTGATAAAAAAAATAATTCTCCTATAATATGTTACATACCATCTGCAACATACGACAGTTGCACACTAAATGACAGCACCTCATGTGGTCATGTCATGTCCATCTAGAAGAGTTTTGATGTTCCAGGAGCATCAAATTTTAAGTAGTCCAAATCAATAAAAATATGACAATTAATCAAGAGAGAGAAGATAGAAGAGCGTAAAAAAAAGTTTATATATAAGTGTTAATCTCTCAATGGAAGAAGTACATGAGTCAGGACCACTATAATTTTTCCCGTCCATTACAATGAGAATATATCTTACGCGACAAGAATGATACTTTTTATCAAAAATGAAAAAAAAAAGTGAATATGGAATAAAATAATCATAGATATAGGAATAATATAAATATATCAAAAAAAATTCATATTTGATAAAGGATGTACTTAACTAATAATACATTTATAATACTGAAAATATTTTCCATTACAATAAGCGGAATGAGGAGCAAATACTCGAGGCCTATGATGTAAAAACACTTTCACATAAATACTCCAAAAACGAAGAATATAATTTCACCTCAATTTTTATATTGGGTGAAATGTCACATCTATTAACTAAGAAGATGAAGCCTACAAAAGTTCGATTATGAACAAAGTGAAAAAATATTTTATCATTTCAACAAATAAAAAAAAAAAGGATATAAGCGATGGTGCAATCACTAAACTCGACTAACCCCGGTAAATTTTATTTATTAGATTTTTTGATTATCTCAATTAATCTAATAAATAAAGGAAAATCAATAGAATAGCAATAAGACTTGTAATGTTATATCAAGTTGAATCTTGGCCAGCACATAGATAATATGAACATATAATGGGAGTAGCAGAGATAAATATGTTAAGGTGAATGTATAGTTATACGATGAATAAGATAAGAAATAAAGATATTCGATGTAAGGTAAGAGTACTACCGCTAGCTGAAAAGATGAGAGAACATAAATTGGGGTGGTTCAGGCACGTAATGAAAAGGTCCCTAAATGCTTCCATAAGAACAAAAATTTGTTACCAAGAGCTCGACAAGAAAAAAAGGTAGAAGTAGATCAAAACTTACTTGGGGAAAGGTAGTAAAATAAGACTTAATAGAGTAAGATATAGATTGGCAGACAATGTGCCTTAGGAAGGAATGGAAAAAACTATTAACACAGTGGAGAGTTAGACTTATTGTTATTCTTATGTTACCGATGATTCATTTTTAGTCATTTTTCCCTTTCTTCTTTTCCCTTCTTTTCATTCATCTCCTTTTCTTTTCCCCATCTTTATTTATTTTTTATTTTTATTAATTTAATTTATTTATTTATTTATTTTACACCATTTTGTCTTTATTTATTTTTATTTTTATCCCTTCGCATTTTTTATTTGATGTTGATATTAAATTGATTATTCGAATACCAAAAACAAAAATTGAATTATTCGACTAATACTATTCTAGCACTAACATCAACCAAGTGACTTAAGCAAATGAATAATCGACTACCAAATTCTTTCTTCATGAAGTAGAAAATGTAAAAAAAAATAAAAATAAAATAAATACGGGTTGCTAGCCAATCCTACAAGAAGAAAAAGGAATTTAGCGAAGATTTTGAAATATTAAGTGTTGTAAAATCTCACATTGATTAATAATGAGTTAATTGATGATTATTTAAATGCAAAAGATCCATAAATATAATACTCTAAGGGCCTATTTGATGGACAGGATAAGGAAGATATGATAGGATATGTTATCATTTCCTGCCCTTATCCATTGTTTGGTTAATCAACAGTATATGATGAGCTTATTAAGTTGGCTCATTTTATCATGTACGCAATAGGATAAGCTATCATAAGGGGGATCTCAAGTTAAGAATGGACAGGATAGGATCATAAATGTCACATCCTTCTTATTTCAAATATAGCCCTATACTCTTTTATTGCCAACATTACACTGAGAAACTGCCACCACTGTCGCCGCCAGCCATTAGCTACCTCTATCACCCACTACATCCACCACCATCGCCACCACCCATCACAATGAGCTACCATCCACCACAATTGTCATAGGCTACGACCACCCCCCAACCACTAGGCACCAACTACCCTCGACCACTGATCAGCTCCCACAATTTCCCCTACCCACCACCACCATCTTCACCAACCAGCCACCACATCAGGCCGCCAAACACCAATCATCACCGCCACCACTAGCCAACATTATCACATCCACTTTCATCAATTAGCCACCATAATTAACACATGTCAACATCAGCGCTGCCACCACCACCAGTTACACCAACCATCCTCACATGTCATGATGCCACCATCGCACCAATAACTACCACCATCACCGTCGGTTTCATTGGCCATCGGCACCTCGAACCACCAAGCACCATCCTGATAATTGTCACCTATTATTATCGGCGCTATCACCATCACCCATTGCCACCTGTCCCACAACTAATATCACCACCAATTCAATCGATCACTTATTGCACCAGCTTCCGCGGTCATCAACCATCACTGTCACTAGTTATCGGCCACCAATATTAACAATTAATTTAAATATTAATTTTAAATATTTAATTGGTGAAGATATAATTTTTAATATTTTTAAACTTTTTGAAAGTTATTCTTGTATTTTAATATATTTTATTTAAAATTATGACTTTTTAATTTTTTTAATAATTTAAAATAAAAAATAATGGGTAAATAAGTAAAAAATAATAATTTTAAAAGTAATTTTAAAAAAGTATATGAAATTCTATTAAAGGGGTATTTTTGTCTATTTATATCATATCATGACACTCGAAAAGATAAAATTATCCTATCAGACTTATCTTGTGCACATCAAACACGAGATAGGATATGGGCCTATTAGGCTTATATATTATCCTGCTCTTATCCAATCCTTTTATTCTATCCATTTATATCCTATCATGTCCAACAAACGAGCCATAAGGTTTTAGGTTAAGATGTGATATTAAACCATAAGATAGGATTAACTTACACAGGTGTAAGAATAATAAGTCTTACACCAAATCTTAATCGTTGATTTCTGTGCATCTAACGATTGAAATTTATTGAAAATTAATAATTAATTAATGAGTGAGACCCAATAAATCTTAACTGTTAGATGCACGTTAATCAATGGTTAAAATCTGATGTAAGATTTATTATTCTTATTCCAGTATAAGATGATCTGCCCCTTAGACCATTTGTTATGTTTGGCCCACCCTCTTCGAGTATCTTTAGGGTGTGTTTGGGAGTCGATATTAAGAAGGAAAGGGAAGGAAGATAAAGGTTTTTCTTATGTTTTCTCCTTATTTGTGAGTTTTAAAAAAATGGGGGAAGAAAATAAGAGATTTTTGTAAAATTCTCCAATATTCTTCTCACCCTTAAAATTAAAGTTTTCCCAATTTGGGAGGTCTAAGAAGGAAAATATAATACTTACTGTCGTTCTCAAAAAAAATTATTTTGTCTCTTTCTTAAAATTATTTGAATTTATTTGAAGAAACTATTTTTTTCTTAATTTCCAATTGCATTATTTTGAGATAAGTATTTACTTTTATATATGTGGCTTATAATTTTTTAAATAATTTTAATTTATTTATAATGTGAAATAGACAATTTTAGAGAGAGAAAAATTTTAGAGAGTAAAATTTATTTTTTAGAGGGAGAATTATTTTTTGAATATGAAAATTATATAACTAAATTTTTTAGAAATTTTAAATTTAATTTAATTTAAAAATATAGTAATTTTATTAATTTTTTAAGAAATGATGAGATTATAAAGATATCTCATTAACTCTTCGTTTTTTCGCTTATGATATTCTTAACTTCAAAACAATGGGAATGTAATATTCTTTATTTTCCTTCCATCCTCGCATTTCTTCTTTTCCCTCTAAACTCTCAAACACTCTTAGTAAAATGTACTGAACTCTAAAGATATTATCATCAATAGTTTTAAACTATACCAATTACAATAAGTAGGTTAAATAATATTACTTTATAATTGATTAAAAAAAAATGAAGTACTCGATGATTGTACAAAACCCATGTATAATGATCAAGGCCGATAAGCACCACTTAGAGACGGTCAAAAGCTAAAATAATTGAAATATAATTGAAATGTTCGAAGTAATAGTGATACCAATTGTCGTTTTGGATTGTTTATACCTTAGAAAAATGTGATAAAATTATATAAAAAAAATTGATATACAATGAAGATATGTATCTTTAAAATAATGCAAATGAATAAGAGTGATGACTCTCTGCATAACCTGACCATGTGGCAAAAAAATTAACAATGATTTCCTCTTGAAAGATAATTAGCCGGCACCTATATCATAGCAAAAAGTTACTTCGAGCACAAATTAAGTTGAATCATCACGATTAATTAGATCAGCTGGTGCAAATTTCAACCAATGTTAGAAACGCCATGACTATAGGCTTTGATTTCTTTTGGCTCAAATGTTGAAAGAGGTGGCATCAAACAATTATTTATTCAAGAACAAGTAATATTTAAAGACGGTGAAATGATCATCTTATTTGTTGTTGAAGTGGAGCATCATAGAATATTATTGTACATTTTTTAAAAGTTGGTGAAAAGGAATCCATTTCTATTGATCTTATCCAAATTGCATTTTTCTTTAATGTTTTTTATTCTCAAAAGAATAAGGCAGTTGAAATGGAGGAAGAAACCGACAAAAATAACATAAATAAATATGTGGACACGTAACGATGTGTACAGTAGCATTGCATCGTCTTTGTCAAAGGCAAATAATTACATGGTAATTTTAAATATGGCTTCTTTTTGTTTGAGACAAAATGATACAATACCCCCACCAAATTTTTTTTTTTTGATACAATACAAAAAGGAAAAAGAAATATGAGTTATCACTCTTTTCGTTCGATATTATTTAATAAAAAATGAAAATGTGTAAAAAAAACAAAAATATTTGACATGACACATAAACTTCTTTTTTTTCTCTAAGACGAAAAAAGATAAATAATAAAACTCACAAAATGATAATCCCTCAAAAAATGTTCCTTCTTGTATATAAATGCATATCAAATAGAGAATAAACAGAATCCCTCTGTTGTTTAATTTTTCCTTTCTTTATTCTTCTCTAAATGGATATCGAACATGGCCTACATGATATATTGATATATCTTCTTCAATTTTATCATTTGTAATGCGCCTTAAATCACCGGCCATCCGAGGCACATCGAAGCCGTTTCGTTAATGTCCAGAGAAACAGTATCAACACATAATATAAGCGAACCAAACAAGGGTATAGGAATAATTTATGTTATCATTCTAGATTACTAAATATCTTTAATTCCATTTTGTGGTGGATATACACCTTAAAAATCGTATTGTTAAGAAATAATATGAAATATCATTCATATTGATTCATGAATAAATTAATTTAGCGCGTGTATATATGCTACTGATGCTGCTTTTTTTTCTTAAATGAAAATTTAACTAAAATTAGACATTGCTATCCCATCAAAATTAAAAAAGACCCCTCATTTCTTTGAAGATTTTCGAAATTTTTTACATCGACTAATGGATTTGACCCACGCACTCGAGGGTTATAGAACAAATCCTTAGCCAACTATTCACACCTTTATTGGCTTCTGCTTGTTTTTTTATAACGTTGTTGAGATATTATATGAGCAACTAATGTATAATTTATAAGATCTTTGATACTCCCATTCTTTGAGCTAAACCGTTCCCCCACTTTAAAGTTGAATTAAAAAAAAAAACTAAAGATAAACCAAAAAAAAATTGGGCTTATATATTCGGTATTTATATAACGTCCTATATATTCCCGCCCGTTGAGGTAGCTTCGATCTCTTCTGCTTTTGAGTCTGGTGATCATGTTCTAGAATATAAATCTCAACGGTGGTAAAGCGTGCTCCTTTCTCATGACAAAAACGTACATAGAATTATTGAGAAGAATTTTCAGCTAAGTTCCAGTCTTACAGATCAAAATCTGGGCTATATTCAGAAGAATTTTCAAAATTTGCTTGAAACCAAACACCTTTCTTGTTTACTAATTATTGAGAAGTTAAATCACCCTTCAAATTCATACCCGAAAAAAAAAATAAGGAAAAAAGAAAATCGCCTTTCAATGGTCTCTGAGTATGAGAAGACAGAGGAGATTAAGAGATGATTTGCTACAAATGAAAGAGACATATATACATGATTAATTAAAAACAAGTTAAATAGTGATTAGTAACAATATGAAAGCTAGCTACACGATCCACCGAAGCATGATTTATATATAAATATGACTTACATGTAAATTAGAACATGAAAAACTTAATAGCAGGCTTCAAAGCTTGAAGAACTCGCTCACTGTGGAGAGACAGAAACGACAGCCTTATTAGCAGGCATGGACTTGGATCGTTTCATCCAAGCTGGGGTGGTTGATGAGCGATGAAAACGACACCGGAACGACCCTTCATGTGTCGTTGGAGAACACAGGCACTGCCCTTTGGCAAACGACGCTGCTCCACCGCCGTTGCCACTATCATTTTCCAATGATGTCGAAACGGTAAGCTTGCCCTGACCCTGAGTTTGGGAAGCCATGAATGCCTATTTTGGGTGAAAAGGTTCGAGGTGGTCGAAAAACAGAGGACTAGAAGCTTCGGTTATATAGAAACCACACCAAGGCTAGAGTCGATAATTGACAAAGAGTTTGGATTTTAAAAACGGATGTGCATCCTCTTGTGTTTAAAAAATATGATACGATTACCGGGTAGGATATTTTAATAATTATTAACGTTATTATTAATTAATTTTACGTTTTTATATTCATGGTTATATTTATTTTTATATGGTTATGATTTTTTGTATTTAATGTTTTCACATTAAATACGAAGAATAGTAAACATATAAAAATGAAAACAAATATAGAAGATTAGATATAGAAAATCATAACCATTCAAAGATATAAATAAATATAAATGTTCGATGAACATAATCAATCGAATAATGAGATTAATTGATAATAACACTAATGAATTGTTACCATATTATTTTCCATAATTATATTAGAATTATAATTATATATAGATGGATTGGTAATAATAAAAAAATAAAAAATTATAAAATTATAATTGTTGATTTATTTTTTTATAATTATGATTTTTTTATGTGATGATATTTTTTTTTTAATATAAAAGGACGCATTTCAATAAAAGACGTGTGTACACATATTGTTATCCTGTCCTACATACAGTCCAAGAGTGTCCTTCCATTGATCACTAATTTGTCCACTGTGTAACTGCATAGGATAGCTACGATATCGAAAGCAAATTTTAGATACATTCAATTGCTCATGTATACTAAAGTTTGTCATAAAAATCAATAGTGACGTGTAATTGATAATGAATTGAGTTTTTTTATCAATTTTTTTCCCTGCCTAATCTCTAACCAAAATTTCTTAAACAACACTTTAATTCGAGAATTTTCCTAAATCCTAACAGATTTTAATAAAAAAATGATTACAAATATTCAGTATATATGAGAAGAAAAAACCTACAACAAAAAGTGTCTTAGGTTCCCACCTAATAATGGTGTTGAAAAAATAATAATGATAACAGGAAAAAATCTTTTAAAATTTGTGATACATATTTAAAGAACTAACATTCAGAATAGATAAGTTCCGAATTTTTATAAATAGTTTATATATGTTAAACTAGGGCCAATCAACGTCAAGGCTCGGAGTAGGGCCCTTGTGATATCATGACAAAGCAATTGATGATAGTACATTATGTTTGATTTGTAATTGTAAGTCAATATTTCTAATTTTTGTGAACAGTTCAGATATTGTAAAGTAGGGCCGATCAACGTCAAGCTTCAAGAGTAGGGCTATCATGGTTACATCTGATAAGATAAAATGGACTCGGCTCGGGGGCTTCAGCTATCTTATCCATCAAATTGAAGGGGGTACTTTGAATTTTTTAATCCATTCTCAAAAGTGAAGTGAGGTCATTTTTTAATGGGTTGGGAGGAGCACATTAAGGTGGATCAATATAAAATAAGTTTATGTCAATCGATCAATTTATCCATCAAATGAAAGGGATTGACTCATTTTTTTGACAAATTAATAGTGAGGTGAGCGGGCCTGCCCACTTTATCACATCTAATCATGACAAAGTTGTTGATGAGAGCAACAAAGCATCGACACGTAATTTTTTTAAAAATATATAGGTTCGCTTTGTAGTAATCTCAATATGACGTCATTTTGGGACGGAAATCATGGTGTTTTTGTAATTTTAATTTATTTCAGAGTTATTATAGTCTTTATAATTATAATTTTTTAATCTTTCAATCCCAAAACGACGTCATTTTGGAAGTAAATGCAGATAACTTATTTGTAGTCTTTATAATTATAATTTTTTAATCTTTCAATCCCAAAACGACATCATTTTGGAAGTAAATGCAGATAATTTATCTGCATTAACTGCAGAAATATTTTTCTGAAAAATGTATGTTGACACTGACACGTTTCGACACGCATCTGACTCACAGTCAGTATTTTGGGACATGCAGTTCGACACGTGATCAATTTTTTCCATCACGCGATCAAGGCTCTGACACGCATCCGATATATTTTTTTTAGGTCTAAATTTTATTTTATTAACTAAAGATGAAAAAATAATTTATAAATACATTTTTTATATTATGAAATTTGACATGAAAAATTAATAAGATACGAAAAATTATATTTGCTTTATATTTATGTTATGGAATTTGAATATTTGATTGGTTATATAACTTATTATGAGCTGTTATATGTATTAAATATAAATTATATTATATATATTAAAAGTATTATTTAATATCAAAACATGTCCTAACATATTAAAATATGACATTTTTTAAAATTAACGTGTCGGTATCATGTCTTGTATCAATATCGATAAAATAATTCTAATTTGGAGGATTTAGGAACCATCAAATGGGTATTGATAGATCTTTTTAGAGTGCACGGTTATGGATAATGTCAAATGTCAAAGAACTTGAGATACACCATCCCAAAAATTAGCTTAAAGGTGGGATTGTTCAAAACTTTATAAACTCTACATTAGTTGCCCATACAACCAATGTGAGACTATATATCTCAACACGCCCTTCACACCAGTTTTTAGAACCGATTTAAGAACCGAACCATTTTCAAACCAAACTAAATTAATTTTTATAATTTTATTTTTTAAATTTTTAAATTTCAAAGATGGTCGACCCGAACGGCTCTGATTGGGATACAACACTCCAAAAACTAGCTCGAAGGATGGAAGTGTCCAAGATCTTATAAACTCCACTCCACATTAATTGTCCATATATGAGAACTACACAGAAATTCGTTGTTGATTTCCGGTGTCGCTATTGGAATCAATCAGTGGATCCATCACTAATAAACACATGTGATTGTTTTAGCTATAATTCAGGTTTTAAAAAAATTCCGTTTCGAAATATTTATTGCTTTACAGGAGGGGATGCAAGACTAGCCTGATATGGATGACCAGAGTGACACGTGGCACAACGAGCTGAATTGCGCATCCATTCCATAGAAGATTAGTCTTGCACTCTTGCACCAAACTTCTTTCGTACACATGGTAAGGAGTCTGCGCCTTAATCAGAGGTCTTGAGTTTGAGACCTGAAATAAAAAAAAGATTTGAAAGAGCCACATCCAAAAGGTGAAGATACCTTTGAATTTATTAAAAATAAAAAAAAAATAAAGTCTTGCACTCTTGCGTGCCTCCATATGTATTTGACAGAATCATGCCACATGCCATGTGTTATGATTATCATATATAATAATAATTATATAATAATTAAGATTGTAAATAACGTAATTATTATTTTTTAAACTATATATTGAATTTATTTAGTTAAATAATAATTAATACCGTAAATAATTATTAAATGTCTGGTGTAATTTCAGACTTCTTAAAATAATTTATTTTAGAGTTATAATAATCTTTATATTTATAATTTTTTAAGATTTCAATACCAAAACAACATCGTTCGTTTCAAGAATAAATACAAATAACTTATCTGCATTAACTGTCGAAACATTTTTCCCTTATCTTATATATAAAATGGAAAAATATTTTCTCTTGCATAAGAATTCAATTCTTATATTGTGATCTTTGGATATGCGTGCAAAATTTTTCTTCTCTTTTTTATTTTTTAATAAATATAAAGCCTACCACTAATTCCCAGTTTTTACAAAATGAAATCAAATCCCATATAAAATAGTCCCATAACATATAAAACTTACATATATTTTTTTAGTCTCACTTTAATCTCAAAAAGAGGTAACTTGATATAAACTCTAAACTCATATGCGTAATGCAGGTGATTGATAATTTTATAGGATATGTTTTTTATACATATAAGCGTACCTACAAGTCCAACTAACAAACTACCATTCTTCTTCGATTTTGTTTTAGGCTTCCAGCTCTCTCATTTGTCATTGCCATCATATGACTGCCATCTCTTGTGTTCCCTTTTCAATCTTAGAAAATCCTTCTCTTCTATATTCAAGAAATTTTCTTCTTTTTTGCCCCCCTCATTGATCAGCTAAGTTATGGCGAGGACAGGAAACAAGAGTTTACAGGCCAAACTGGTGGGTATGTCTTCCCTTTTCTTTTCTTTGATAAAATAAGGATAAGTTCTCTTCAATGAATAGAAATAGCTCTTGTTGGTTTAAATTTTATTTAATTAAAGAAAATAGAAAATGAAGAGTTTTGTGATGAAGGGATACATCCTTAGGAATTTGTTATTGAACAATTATTATGCTTAGAGTTTGGTGAAGAGTTGTGTCTTTTAATTATGAAGAGTTGTGTCTTTTAGTTATGCAGAGTTGTGTTGTTTGGAGTCTTTAAGCTTTTGTATTTTGGCCTATAAATAGGTCCTTTGTATTTTATATCAAACATAGCATGTGAAAGAAGTAATAGAAAGAGTAGTTCCTTCAAACATCATAGAAGAGTGATGCATTTGAATACAGGAAAATTATAGTACCTGTAAATTACATGTTTGACATAATAGGTGTTAAAACAGAACTAACATATTACTAGTACTAGGACAGGAGAAGCAAAATAACTTGTATCAGTCATTTAAATTCAACCAATTTCCTATGTAAAATCTCTATTGGATTCTAAGATCTCATATTTGATTTTGTGACATAAACAGTTGTTTAATGCTTGTTTGATCATTGAAATGTGCTCTGCATGCTCCTTTCTAGCTATTTAGTTCATATGAAGAAAAGGGCATGCATAATTTGCAGAAAAAAATTGTCTCAACTTGTTAACATCATACAAGATTTCCCAGGTACTTCTTGGGGATATGGGAGCAGGGAAGACAAGTTTGGTTCTTAGATTTGTTAAAGGCCAATTTTCCGAATACCAGGTTACTATTATTGCTTTTTTCTTACTTTATTATTTTAATTTTCTTTAAAACTCCTCACATCATCGTAGATTCGTAGTGGATTACCATTGATATGTGCGTGTAGGAATCAACAATTGGAGCAGCATTCTTCACTCAGGTTTTGTCCTTAAATGAAGCCACTGTGAAATTTGATATATGGGACACGGCAGGACAGGAACGATACCACAGTTTGGCTCCTATGTACTATCGCGGTGCTGCTGCTGCTATAGTTGTGTATGACATTACAAGCATGGTAACTAGATGTCAAGTTTCTAAGTGATGTTTATTGTTATCATTTCTAAGTGATTAATTGTTTGAAATAATGAACTAGAAGCAAGGGATTTTCACTTACGCCCTTTCTTGATGTAGTGAGTACTTTATTTTGATAGTAAGCTTAACCTTCAATCTGTCTTACGTAAAATTAGAAGTTAATAATGTATTGGGAAAAATCAATTTTGGAAAAGCAACTATACATGTTTTATACAAAAGATGAAGAAGAAGAATAAAGAATAAAGAAGGTCCATACACGGGGAGTGTATGAAATATGAATACAAATTAAACATGAATACAAATTAAACAGGATAAAATCTCATTCTCTCCACAAGCTTAAGCTTTTGCGGTGAATGGTGATTCATCAATTTAGAGGATGAAATTTTCTAAAATATGCTTATTAGTAGGGATGTGCATGGGTCGAACCGAACCGGATTTTTTGAAAAAACCGAACAGAATAGGTTTAAGTGGTTCGGTTCGGTTTGAAAGTGGTTCGGTTCGGTTCAGAACCGGTTTGGAAGTGGTTCGGAACCGGTTCGGGTCGACCCTCTTTTGAAAAGAAAAAAATTTAAAAATTTAAAAAATAAAGTTATAAAAATTAATTTGGTTTGGTTTGAAAATGATTCGGTTCGGTTCTTAAACCAGTTCTAAAAACTGGTTCGGTTCATGAACTAGTTTCTTAAAACCGGTTATTTTATGGAGCGGTTCGATTCGGTTCATGGTTCGACCCATTTTTTTGGTTATTTTGCACACCCCTACTTATTAGAAGTATATCACTAATTCATGATTACTCTAATGTATTTATCCTTTAAAAGATTCAGTATTATGTTTTGTTTAGATATTTATTGCAAAATGTCTAACTACATTTGCACTAATGACATTTCTGACTGAATAAGTGATGCATTTTCTGACTTAGGATTCTTTTGTGCGAGCAAAGAAGTGGGTTCGAGAAGTGCAAAGACAAGGTAAACTGCCAAAAATAATTATCTTGTGAACAAACATGAGAAGCAATGAGCTTAATATAAATTATCTGATACTAAACTTGCAAACGTTTGACATGTATAACAAGCATCCAATTCATTTGTAAGAGTGAGATTTCTAATTTGATACTAATTTCGTGGTATACACATGTCAGCAAATCCGAGTGTGACAATGTTTTTGGTGGCTAACAAGGCTGATTTGGAAGACGAGAGAAAAGTCAGAAATGAGGTATTTCTAAGAAATTGTTCTCTTATAACTTTATGATTTCCATATTATATAATTTTCAGAGATTCATTTGACTCTTAATGTCTTATACTCAGGAACCTAAACTAGTTTACCTCTCCCCCATAGAGAGAGGAAGATTTTGTTTTGGTAATCATCTTTCATATGATCGTACTTGTATTGATGTTTGCAGGAGGGAGAGGAATATGCCAAAGAAAATGGTTTATCTTTTCTCGAAACTTCAGCAAAAACCGCACAGAATGTCAATGAACTCTTCTATGAAATAGGTAAAATAATTTATCATTCACCCTCTTTGTAGTATTTTGTCCAAGAGGCAGTGTCCCCTCTGAAATTGTTATACAACACATGCATTGCCTTTTGGATGGGTCAAATTTTGTTGAATTGTATGTTCTGGCCATCTATTATGTTAAAGGATAACAACATCATTAAGAAGCAATTCTTTAGTTCAAATGCATTCCAAAAAATGGGAAACTTTAATGAATTTTAATCAATTCCTTGTTCTTCTAGTTGCATCAATCCCCACAGCCCAGACCTTAACATATGAATGTTGTGACACTAATGACTATTGTAAAATAACAAGAGACGAGAGGAACATTGAAATAAATCTGTATATTGAATTGATTCAGGAGGAGAGTACAATATATAAAGAAATATTAATGGACTTAGCCTATACCTAACCTAAATCCTAATGAAATAAGGAAATAGATCTTTACAAATAATAAAAATATCCTAAAGATATCGTAAAGATATTCTTTCTAACAACTATTAACGCCCATGTTCAGATTCCTTACTTATAGAAACAAACATTTTGCAGCTAAGAGATTGGCAAAAGCCAACCCTTCACGTCAAACTGGAATCAAGCTGCACACCAGACCTCAAGAAACTAGGAGGAGACTGTTTTGTTGTGTTTAATGGCATGTTTTTAGTCTCATCTTTTTGGAAGTATTGTTATACGAGGAAGGATTTGAATCAAAGAGAGAGAATACTAAAAAGTTTTTGAAAAAATAGAAAGTATAAATGATGATTAGAATATATAATAATGGCATGTCTTTTGTACTCAAATAAACCCGGAAACATAATTCACTTCCCAATGCTCTATGGGAAATCGCATCCACATCATCACTCTATCCATCATGAGTTAAACTTGTTAATCAGTGGGAGCAAAATACATCCACAATCCAGGTCGATTGTTGATCTCTACCTACTTTCTCAGACAAGAAGAAGAAACATTTGTTCAGTGTATATTGTAAGATATCACACCCAAAGTTAATTTTTACATTTGTTCCTTTTTAAAGACATTATCCAAGTACAAAAGTGTGGCACAGTTGGTAACGCTTGGTGTTGGCGAATTTTACATTGTATAATGTTTTCATGTTCATTTATATGCGACAAACCGTTGGAAGAACTCAGTAAATATAGATGCTATTGTCAGAGTCATGAAATACCAATTTTAGCCCTTTAAAAAATGAACTGTAAAAACCTGCAAGGTGTGGCTCAGTTGACTTGGTGCTGAGTTCTAGGAGTTCGGGCTGTAAGTCTAAAGGGTTTGAGTTCGAATCCTGATAAATACACTTTGTGGATAGTGGAGAAATCCTTATCCTCTCAATTCGCGAAAGAGATTAGTCTCATCCTATGTGGGGTGTGAAAACCATGGCTATATAAAAAAAAAATGAACTATATGATGTGAACTGAAAGACTTTAAAAATCAAATTTTATCAGACTTTATACTAAGGCTATAAAAACTGCTAGTGACAGGATTTGATGTTTTATGTGAGTCTGACAAAAAAAACTAAATTAGTGGGACCACTCACCTTTCATGTGAGTCTGACAAAAAAAATTTCACAGTAAGAACAGAAACATTTTCTCCATTTATTATTATTTTTTCTTTGCATTTTAAGGGTAAAGTGTTATTTTACGAAGTTATATTTTCTTTCGTCTCATTTTTTTAGTATGACAAAAAAAAAAAAATTCAATTTTGTTTACTTTTTTTTTTTTCCTCAACATAAGAAGAAAAAATTTACTCATTTAAGTCTATTTTCTCTCCACTTCCTTTCTTTTCTTTTCCTTTCATCCCATTTTTTTCTCTCAACCAAACTAAGGTAGTGTTTCTTCTTCACTTCAAATTATTTTACTGTGAACATCCATTGATGCATTCGCTCCCAGTTAAATCGTATATCTTTCTTTATCTTAACCATACAAAACTACTAATCAGAACATAACACAAGGCGAAAAGTGAAGCTTCTTTCCTAATGGGGTTCCAACAGAGTCGTTCTTATCCAAGTGGACCAAAAGTTAAAGACTGTGTTTACAGATTGCAGTTGCGGTTGCAGTAGGCGACAGTTTTTTTTCTGAGCTTACCCTTCAATGCATTGGAATCATAACTCGAGGCAATCCTTAAAAACCGAGTTAGAAACATTTTCATTTGATTATTAGGTAAAAATAAGCGTGTACGCTCTTATGTGAAAAATACACATATGGTCATATTATTTGATCACAATTATTCATTTAAAATTATATACGGTTGTGATCAAATAACATGAGATCACTTTTACACATGAGAGGATCCACTCCCAAAATAAAGGGAAATACTTTGTTTATGTCGTAGTAAAAAAATTACCTCTTATATAGAAATAAAATTAGGATCCACTCCCAAAATAAAGGGAAATACTTTGTTTATGTCATACTAAAAATATTACCTCTTATATAGAAATAAAATTATAAGTTCCCAACAAAAAAATAACTAGCAGTGTGCCAAATGCCAATGTAAACAAAGACTCTGTCCATATACCTCATGTAATGGCAAGATAAAAATATAAAAAATAAAACAAAAAGAAATGTAAGAAAAAGAAACTAGCAGTGTGCCAAATGCTGGTAAACAAAGACTGTCTGTCCACATATACCTAATGTAACCGGCAAGATGAAAAATATAAATATAAATGAATTGCCATATAATATTTAAAAAAAGAGAGAAAGCATTTTATTCATGCTGAGCTCATACTACTTTTGTTCTTACCAGCCATCACTAGCACTAATAATATATTCACAAAACTACCCTCCTGACAAAATAAACCAAAAACAAAAGCTTTCACGCTAGTAGTCTAACTTAGCTATTGAAGAATTACAATTACCATGAAGGAGAAGTGCAAGGGGAACCAGAGTATGAAGAAGAGATACCAGTGTTGCAATGGGAATCACTGCCTCCAAAGGACCTTGCATCTCTAAGAGAAACAGAACAAGCCTCTGCAGGGAGCTTCTTCATTGGAGTCAGAGGAGGTGTACATGGAGATGAGCGAGTACCACAAGGGGATGCCTGAGCCACGTCATCCTCCTCGGAAGAACCACTTATAAAACGCGAAGGTGAAGTATCTGGTGTCTCAAATGGAGTATCTGATCCACTGACTTGGCTCTCATCGTTTTCATAAATGGGGTTGGAAATGTACACAAGGTGTTCTTCCCCTACGCTGTAAGGTTTATCAGGACAAAGACTTGTTGTACTGGTACTACCCTGAAGTGAGTCTTCATGAGTTGGCTTTGGTTGGGAAGAACCTGAGAGAACTCGAACCTTACACAGGCTTGCATTTGATTCTTGGGTTTGGGTTTGAACAACCTGATGAAGCTCATTATTCTGCTTCTTTGGCTCAGCTACTTCTTCTTCTTTGCAAGAAACTGGGGGTAAAAGGATGCTTCTGGGAGCTTGGAGGACTCCTTGTGCATAAATGCTACTGAACGGAGGAGGAGGAGGAGAGTACAGTTGTTGGGGGTGTTGTGTGTGTGAAGGTGAAGAAGCATTGGGTCTAGTTGTGGTGGTTTGAGTGGTGGCGGTGGGAATTGCGTTGGAGTTTCTGTTTCTGAGCTGGCGACGGCGGAGTAAGAGAGAACAGTAGAGCTCAGCTAGCAGCACAAGTATAAGGCCTAGGACCACCGCAAGGGTCACCACCATTACCAAGGTTGCACCCATAATCACTTTGGATGTGTCTTTCATCTCTTTGGTGTCTGGACTCTGTTGTCTGATCTATCCCTCCTTCACTCTCTCTCTCTCCCTTACTTCATAGGATGTGGTGGTAAAAGAGGCATGGCAATATAGGGAAGGTTAGATTAGAAGAACACCTTTTTGGCGGGAAACAGTCCTTTGCCTTTGACAGTGGGTTGAGATGCAGACGGATGAATCTTAAAAAGAGAAATGGTCCTAGGGAAAACAAGGGCTTTTTGTTCTGAACTAGTTAGGACTTAACAGTTCTGACATTCAGGTCAGAGTAGTCAATTCGTTAATTTACTGGGAACTGCTCCAATGCAAAACTACAGTTTACAACTTGCATTCTTCCTCCACATTCATTTCAACTCTCAAGATTAATTTCACTTTCATCCTTTTACTAAGTTATTCCTCAAAATAAAGCACCAGGGTTAGGGTGTGTGTTAGATGTGTGTAATGTAGTGTTTGATTTCGGTTGTAATCCAAAAGAGAAAGTATTCCTCAAAATTGGAAGTGATAAATTCAAGATGACCCACAACTTTAACCACAGTCAATATTCATGCTTTGAAGCATGGGAGAAGAGGAACAATCTTGGTGCAAGTCAAAGCACATTACTATTTTGTTACCAAAAAAAAAAAAAAAAAAAACACATTACTATTTTCATTTGTAAGAGGTGACATAATCAAAATAAAATAAAATAAACTACAATCAAATAATAAAAAATATATAAATATAAAATAATGTTTGTGTAAATAACGTTGTTGGAAAAAGAGTAAGGGATGGGTAAGAGCACAGAACCAACAGCGACGATCTCACTTTTATCCTCAACCCGTAGAAAGTAGTGGAACACCATCAATTTTTGTTACAAACACTTTACAATCATAAAAGGCAAAACTTGAATTATGGGATCAGTAAGATGATGGCAGAGTTACTATTTCAAACCAACACAGGAAGACCATCTATGATAACTTTGTACACCTCCGGAGCAGTCAAGTATTTGCAATAAAAGCACCACCGTGCAATGTTCTGCAATTCCAGTACATATGAGATTAAAGCGTGATGATCATAATGAATGCAACCATACTACTAATGAGGGAGCATTTATTCATTATACCTTCTATCCTTTATCTTCCTCTCAAGGCCGCAAACCTAGCTGCTAAATCATCATAATCAGGTAACTTAGGATGCACGTGACATGCTTCGTTTGTTCCATCTGGCTGAAATGAAGCAGCACGAGTAAATACATTCTTAACTTCCACTGCTTTGGTTTGTTCACGAGGAAGGGAAACTGATCGTGGTGGAAGAGTGGCCATCTCTGGCGTCTCATCAGATCTATCTCCGCTTCCATTCTGCAGCCATTCCCTGGTTGAGGTATCCTTTACATGTGCATGGCTTTTAGACTTTCTTTTCACTTTTTCAGGAACAAGGATGGATGGTTTTTTGCTATAATGGATCAGTAATTTATCTATTACCCTTTCCTCTTCAGCATTTTGATACCGCTCATCATCAAACAAAATTTGCAGGCCACGTCTTGATTCATCTCGTCTCGTGCTTCTGCTCCTCGATTTTCTCACAAGTCCATTATCTTCATCAGTGGCATCATAGTGTCTAGGTCGAGATCTTGAATGCTTCCGCCTCATAGATTTTGGTTTTACCACAGGGACTTCTTTAGCATATTCACGAATAGAGAATTCTTTTTCACGACTCTGTTTACTCAGTCTCTCATGTCTACTGGCCTGCCAATCCTTCTCAGAATTATACAAACCTATTTGGATCCTCTCCAACGTAGAAGGAGCATCAGGCTCGTCACGTGCTGAATGATATGTTGAGATGCCACCACTATCAGTATGTGAAGATACTACATTGGCTCCACGTGTACTGTTCTGCTGCTTATAATTAGGTTTAACATATGGAGGGGGAATGACATTACTGTAGGAGGGCTTCAATGTAGGTGTTTCATCCTTTTGAACTTTTCGCTCAGGTTTATAAGTATCAGGTAGGCTAACATGATTAACAGCAAATGGCTCGTTTACATTACTGTTGAAACACAATCCTGCATGACTAGGAGACTTCCTAGCAGTAGCTATGTCCTGGATTTCTCTTAGAGGGGTGGTATTCCTCAAACTATCATGCAGCATGGAACCACTTTCAAATTGTTCCTCTGTTTTCTCCTGAGATGAACTTTCAATTGGTTTGAGCATACCACCCTCCTTCCCATATTTTCTATCACTCTTTTTAGCAGCAACCTCTTGCCTTCCTGTTAATGGACTCTCATGGCCACCCATTTTCCAAATGACTTCACAACCATTTAGTGGCTTGAATACATTTTCAGGATGTGTGGGTTTAGACTGAAGATCATGACCATCTCTGTTTAAGACAACAGCTTCCTTGTCATTCTGAAATCTGTACCCATCATTGGCATTGTTAGGACTTATCTCCAACAAAACATCATTCTTCATTCCTTTTTGGGTAGAATCCTTGCCATGTGATGGTTTATCATAATCAGGCAACTGGTTAGACATATTAGCATTGTGGCCCTGTATGAGTATTACAACAAATAATGAGAGTGTCAGATACATTCTCAAAAAATTTAAGTAAGAATTGGTTAAGTATTCAATTTGACAAGGAAGCTAGTCGAAATGAAAAGGGAATGCGGAAGACAACACCTGTGCAAATGCAGAGGATCTTGACATCCTCAGTTTAAAAGCCTTAGAGTCCCAGTTTATTGAAAATTCTGATGCAATCTCCTGCATCAAGCAGACCTTCTTCTCCAATGTAGAGGATTTAGAATTCAAATTTGCAGCAAACTGATAATGAGCAATTTAGTCAGTCGGTGCAGGAAACCAGGAAAGGTCATTAATATGTCAAGCTCTAATAAAAATAAAAATACGAATAGTCACCTCTTGATTGACAAAACAATCCAGGGAACTCCCATATCTCTCCTGAAATATTTGCCTAAGGTCACGTAACTCTGGTAAATCAGAAAATCTTGCAGCAGCAAACATCAGAGACGATACAGCCACCCTACATTCCTCAGGGCAACCACTGTAAAAGAAATGGAAGCAACTACGTCAATATAAACTTCTGAATTTAAGGAAAAATATGAAACCTCGTCCCAACCATAACAATTTGGGAATATTTGTAACATTACAGGTATCCCGTATCCAATCAATCATATCAGTCAACCGAAAATTAAATAAAAGAAAACATGAAATTCAACATGAGACTGTTTTCAAACATACCTCCTCCCCCACCTACAACATAAACTGAATGTGACATTTTATTCTGACTAGTTCATCACACCAAAATCATTATTAGAAGATTACATTATCATTTCAGCCAATTTATATGATGGTGCCTAAACATAGAAAAACTGCACGCACAAAGGCCAAAGCAATGTTAGGCCACACACATGTAAATCTGTAGACGCACAACCATATATATGGTGTAGCCAGTAGTGTTGGTGACCATTAACGTTGTTTTTCTTTCATAAATGATGGCAGCGTCATAGAATCGGAAAATCTTTTCCTCTAAAAATGATGCAATTTCTGCAAATATGTTTATTGAGCAGACTGCGAGGAAAGAAAAGTTATTGATGATATCAGGAGAAACAAAACTGCCAACTAAAGCATAATGCTCACCAGGCACCCGAATTTCTCACACACTAACTTTTTTATATGAGCAATTATAATAATCCCAAAAAACTGGCAGATTGACTTTATCAACCATAATTCTGAATTCAAATGAAAATTTACGGAAAAAGAAACGACACTAATATCTCGGCAGAAATTTAAAACAAACTAATACCTCATTTTCTGCATCACCGAGAGGTGCTTCAACACAAGCTCACAGGATTTCTCAATAAAACCATAACAAGATGACAGTGTCAGCTCAACCATGAGTCCTTCAGCCTGTTTGACCACCTCGCAAGTAAGATACAACTTAATTGAGATTATTTCAAGAAACAAACAAAGGAACTATTGACAGTCTCATATAAACCACCATTCGATGAAAACTAGCATGCTATTTGCAATGCACAACCCTCACAAATTATCACATTGATCCAGAGATCTCCCCAGTGAAGAATCTAACACAACCGAAAGCAGAAACTGCACTGAACAAAAATACAAAAGAAAAAAAAGAATCAGTTGTTACCCTTCCGTAGGCATTGATATCTAGACCGTTGAGCAGCAGATCAGCTATATCTTTCTTCAGAAACTTCTCTGTCGCCTTTCTCTTCCTCCTTATCACATCGATCCGAGTCTTTGTCAGTTTGATCAACGATTTGCTGAAAAGAAAAAAAGAAGAGAACGCGTATCACATTGAGCAGCACCATAACCAAATTCATCAAAAACCGATTCAGGTTACAACCATCAACAAGCAAAAAAAAAAAGCAAAGCACACAAGGAAACCACAGGGCGAACCATTTTGCGGCGAAGCCTCTGCCAAGTAACCCGTCCAACATGTTGGAAGACCTCTACACGAGCTCGACTCGGTGGTTTGACTCAGTGAGCTGCTTAACTAGGAAGCTCAGAACGCGAGATTCACCATGGACGAAGCCTTCGTCAGAGAGCAACAGCACAGAGCACAGTGTTGCAGCCGAAGAAGAAGAAGAGGAAGAGAGAGAAAATATAAATAAATAATAAATGAAAGTAATAAAAAACAATTTCTAAATTAAGAGAAGGATCATTCTGAAGGCGACCATAATAACCTTTGGCTTTTTCAATAAAGACAATCGTAAATGCGAACGTTAAAGGGGTATTTTCGGTAGTTAATGGTGTTTTGTCAGGTGCGGATGGACATAGTGGTTCAGCTTCAGAATAAAGGAGCTCCGAACCTATGCTGAGCTGGATCGCATTACGGTAAAGGAGATAAAGTGCGCGCTATTGGTTGTGGACCAAAATACGGTGGGTGGGTTAAGAGCCGTTGTGTCTGTGCTCTTGGTGTTTAACGGTTTTAACCTGGACCGGGAAAATTCAGAAAGAATGTGTTTTCCTTTTGTCTCTATTTAATTCCCATATGATTTATAACAAATCTTATATAAACTTTCTTATAGATTAATAGAAAGATAAAATAAGTTTTTTTAATAAAAATAATATAATTTTTTCCTCATATTTTCTTATTTTTAAAGATCTCATATTTGATGTCTAAAAAATAAGTTTACATTCACATTATACAGCATCATTCAAATATATTTTAACATTTATTTAATGCTTTTGATTGAAATGACAGAATAAAAAATATTGCCTTACATCTCTTACATCTACTGAAGTATAAGAATGTTTACCAAAAAAAAGAAGTAACAGAATAAAAAAGGAAAAAATCAACTATAATTAAATAGTTATATATATACAGCGATTATTTGAATTCTTTATTAAAAAATTGTTTTAGAAAAAATTATCTTAAAGTAAGTAGAAAAAGATATTTTTATTTTCCTTTAAATTACTTAATAAGTTAATTTTACAGTTGATCTTATAATAATAGGCTAAAAGAATTAAAAATTACAATTGAAATAATAAATTACAAAATTAATGTCACTTTCAAACATTTTACAGTTTACACAATCAGACCCACATTAATCTTAGCGGAACTCATTAGAGTTTGTTATGTAGTACTAAGGGCACCCTTATATTACATAAATCACAGCCCTGAGTGTCACTTGGCAAGTTCAGACGAATTGCATACACATTGATGCACAACTAATTGAGCATTAGTTTGTGTGCAACTCGATCAAATTGATGTACAACTAATTACACATTAATTTGGGTGCAATTGGTTACGTTAGTTGTGTGGAATATTTGAAAAAGACATAATTCTATAATTTATTTTTTAAATTGTAATTTTTAAGTTTTTTAACCCATAATAATATTAGTAAGAATATTTAGACAAAGGAAAAAAAAATTGTTGGAGTGAAATGCTGTTTTGAAACTCTTATTTTTAGTTTCTCTTCTCCTTATAAGCATAAGCTTAATCACACATAATTTTATAAAAAAAATTATCTTAAAAAAAGTTTTTATAATAAAGAAAAAAGCTAAAAGCCTCAAACACAAGCTTTTTTTAAGATATAAATCATTCTTTGGAATTTTCATATTTATTTTTTAATTATATCCTTATTTTAAATTTTTATTTATGAATTTTATCATTTAATTTTATAATTTATGCTAATAATAAATCATTTTATCTCTTTCCCTCTAAAACTCAAAAAATGACTTCATACAATTATTTTTTTTAACTTTTAAATATAACTTTTAACTTCAAAACAAAAAATGCAAAGCAAGGGCAAATAAACTCATACATTGATCCAACTCTATCAAGAAACTCATCCGACTGACGCATTGCGCCCTTTTCCAGAGAAGGCGTATCAGATCACCTTGGTTGACCATAACTATGATAGGTGTGTGAATTTCTGATTATTTCTCTTGGCACATTAAAAGGTGTGAACACAACTTTTTTATTTTAGTGAACACAATTTTTTTATTTTAGATAATAATTAATCTTTAATTTAGTTTTGTGTTTGAATCTTTTCTTTCTTTTGCTATTCTCAAGAATCAAAATCAATATACTTTGGGCAAGTCAATACTAAAGGCTAGCTGCATATCGTTACTAAATCAATAACTCTTGAATGTGTGAACAAAGATTTTATGTCACAAGCAAACTTAATGAGTCAATGACAGGAAACATCACATGAAAGGTAGTATTGACGTTAATTGTATAAAAAAAAATAATGTATTGATGTTAAAATTTTGGGTTTCATTTGTATTTGTTGCTCTTCCAGTCTTCCTTATTTTAGTAACTTGTAAGCTTTTGTCTATTTCTCTCTAATCTATAGGTGCAATGTCGTGAGAAGGTCATTTTTGTTATTGGTGATGGTATCGAAAGTTGTTGTGGACATTTTCAGAGCCTAATTCTTCCAACTCAGGTGAGACGTTCTGATCTTAACATTGATTCTTTTTCCGATATATCAATTAATACATATAATTTTTTTTAAAAATATTCCAACTGGTTCATCGCTTTGTGACTAGTCTGATTTGAGACAGTTCTTGATATTAAGGCTTTAAATCACTCTCAAATACGATACATCGAACACATGTTCTAACTCTATCTGCTTAATTTCCTGACGCAGACTGAACTACAATTGTTTAATTCAATTAATATTAATATATATCACATCATTAAATTACATGCATATAAAGGATCACTCGTAAAGTCGTAATAATAATAAGGGAATTACTTTTCTTATGTTATATAAAACAAATATTATCTCCCACATTCACATTTTTTCAGATGGGTTCTACAAGATTTTTTTCTCTCACCTTCAATTTTTTCTCTCTATATATATATATTGTATATATATATATGGGAAAGTTTTATACAACCAGTTATGTTATTTAACCCAATCACACCGTTAGATCGATTATGTTGATAATATTTATTTCCATCTTTGTATGGTGGGATTCCACAATATTTAAAGTGAAAGCATTAAATATGTGCAATCATAACTATACAAAGGTGAAAATAAATATAAAATTTTAAATATATATATATATATATATAGATAAATATATAACCGTTGGATCAACATAATCGAAACGGTGAATTGATTGGGTGTCACATGGGTAATTATCCTTCCCCATAAGATAATACTTCTTTTATGTAATATAAAAGAAGTATTACCCTAATAATAATAGGATATTAGTGTTTATCATATTATAAGATAATTTTATTTTCTATATATATAAATATAGATATATAAATAAGTGTGTAAGGTCATATTTCCTTCACTTTACATGACTCCACATGGATTTTACATATTTATATATGGCAAAAATATTTCTACAAACACTTTAGATTAGCTTATCTACAGCTATCCTTTTATAACAATGTTCTCCCGGGAGAATGTAGTTATAAAGGATAGTTGTAGATAAACTTTTTTAAGGTAGCTGTATAAATGTTTACGCCTCCTTTATAAATATATAGGAGAGGGTTCTTTTGACTAGAGTAAGACTTTTAAGTCTTACTCCCCATCAAAGCCGTTGATGGATGGAAATCAACAGTGGTCATTTATAGTATAATTAATGATTAATTAATTAATATAACTTCCTGAACTATAACTGTTAGATAGACGAAAATCAACGGCTAGATTGCTTAGTAAGACTTATAAATATATATATATATCATATATATATATATATATATATATATATATATATATATATATATATATATATATATATATATATATATATATAAGGTAGTTATGTTTCCAATTTGACACCTTAGCAAATCAAACAAGATCAACGGTATCACATGCTTACAAATCAAAGCCGCTGATCTTTTTTGATCTAACGGCTCTCAGATGAAGTATCAAATTTGAATTTTGACACCAGTGTCAAAGGGTCCTCTATATATATATATATATATATATATATATATATATATATATATAGGTTTTATAAGAGTTGTGTCGTAGGAAAATTGATTGTGTTATGTTATAGAGATTCGTTTTGCGTGCCGGAGTTTTTTTTTGATGCGGGCCACACAAAATGTTGTATGGGTAGAAAAGTTGTTGTGATCATGTTAAATGATGGATGATATATATATATATATATATATATATATATATATATATATATATATATATATATATATATACGTAATAAAAAAATTGAGCAAAGTTACGATTCACCGATGACCAAAGTTACAATTCACAACCCAAGAGTTGTTGGGCGAAAAGTTAGAAAAAGAAAGTATACCAACAGCAACTCATGGAGTTGATGAGGAAATAAAGGAAAAATTTTCTTGATCAAGCAACTCGTGTCGAACCATTCTGAGCAAAACAAGATTGCGTGGCAATAAACCGCTGTTGTAAAGTAAGGTTGAGATTGACGCGGCAGGCTCAACAATTAGCGACATCAGAAGCCTCACCATTGACCTTAGCATCAAAGTTGTGAGAAATTGCACCATCCGTCCAGCAGGTAAAGACGAAGAAAATTATTACCAAAATTATCTATAAATATAAGTTAGCCCCAGAAAGAAAGCGCCTGTTTGCTTAGCGCTGTAGAAAGAACAAAAGGAAATGAAAAGGGCCGAAAAAAGAGAGGATATAGATTATGCACCATATTCTAACTACGAATGTGCCATATAAAGTTGCTTAATATGCATACCCATCTGTAACTCTTAGTTCAAACTGTTATCAACTCGTATAATGAGTCCATTAAGAAGACAAGTCCAATAAGAGGCAATTTCAGATCTGAGTCAGCATTGACTCAAGATAGATATCCTTCGAGGATACTTATTCGACTACACGGTGACAGCTCAGCCGATAGGCCGGGATTTGAGTCAGAAACACATAAGGCTCATCCGCACTAACCCCTATAAATACCAGGTAAATCCTAAAGGTATAGACACTCTCTCCCTTACTATTATGTTGTTACTGTGTACACACACCCATTGGCTAACGCCGTTATAGTATTCAGTGCACAGTGGTCTGCTTGACTCAAGGGTATCTCCTTCATAAATACCTTAAAGATGACACTAGATCCAAAATTAACATATCAGCCTATTGGACTGGACATCTCTGTCTTTCAGACAGAACACAAACGTTGAGTGTGTAGACCGTAGAATGTAGACCAGAACAGCTGAAAGGAAATTATGTAGACTCAACTCTCAAGGAAGTTAGGTGGACGCGAAGAAGGTTTGGTCATCTTATTTCCTCAATCCACCTAATATTGGTCTCCTCCTTCCTATGCAATTATTTTTTTTCTTATTTAAGGTTATTTTCTACTTATTATTTTATGTTGGACTATTTTTTAATATAAAATAATATTATTTTATTAAGGTTTTTGGTTATATTAAGTTTATAAATAGACTTTAATGTAAACATTTGAAACATATTCTCAAACTTTATAATATTGAGATTTAATTTTTATGAGCGAGTCTCTAAAACCTTAGTCAGAGAAAAATAATGTGTCGTAGAAAAATAATTTAGGTTTTCCGTTATTCCTTCGTCATGTGAAATAGAAGTTGTTTTAAAGGGTAAAATGTGTATCATTTTAAATGATGTAAAATTGGTTCATTTTAAGAGAGAAAAAGAGATAGATAAATGACGAGAGATAATTGACAAAAAAATAAAGGTGTGGGTCTCACCTCTTTGTGAGAGTGGAAGTATATAAGTTGTGTCATTTAAAAAGATAAATATTTTTTCCTGTTTTAAATAATAAGTATAAGCCCGACACATCAATTTGGAAGAAAAATATATGTCGGGCACCGATAAGCGTTTGACATGCGATCAACAATCTCGACACATTTTTTGACACGTTCCAACAAGCGGTCAACGTTTTTTCGAAACATGTTTTTTTATCCAAATTTTATTTAATTTTATCTTTTTATCTATGCATAAAAAATTAATTTACAAAATGAATATTTCCTGTTATGAAATTTGATATGAAAAGTTACTTTTACTTTATATTTATGTTATAGAATTTAAATATTTAATTGTTTATATAACTTATTATGGACAATTATATGTATTAAATATAAACTATATTATATATATTAAAAATATTATTTAATATTCCTATCAAAATTTTAGAATTAATATATCGATATATTATGTCATATCATATCGCGTGCGCATGATAGGCATAATATATATAGGGTTCGCTTTTTCTGCAGTTACTGCGGATAATTTATCGGCAGTAAGCCAATACGACGTCACTTTGGAACGAAAATCATGTTATTTTTGTAATTTTAGTTTATTTCAGTGCTATAGTAGTGTTTATATTTATAATTTTTTTAGATTTCAATATCAAAACGACGTCGTTTAAGGAATAAATGCAGATAACTTATCTGCATTAACTGCAGAAATATTTTTTCCATATATATATATATATGGTAAAATGATTTGTAATGTGACTGTATATAAGCATTGGTGCAGTCACATAAAAACTACGTCGTTTTGGGAGGAAAAAAGGAATTTCACGTTTAAAATTAATTATAAAAAATAAATATATTATATTTATTTCCACCTTTGTACGGTTCTAATTTCCCATATTTAATGTTTTATATTTATTTCCACCTTTATATGGTTATTATTCCTCATATTTAATGCTTTCACATTATAAAACGACGTAGTTTTATATGACTGCACCAATCCTTAGGTGCAGTCACTTTACATCCGCTAAACCCTATATATGAGGTAGGATCCTTTGACATCATTATCAAATTTAAAATTTGACACCTCATCCGAGAGCCATTAGATCAAAAAAGATTAACGACTCTGATTTGTAAGTATGTGACATCATTGATTTTTTTGATCTGATGACTCTCAGATGAGATGTCAAATTTCAGATTTGACACTGGTATCAAATGATCCTTTGACACCTCATCAAAGAGTCGTTAGATAAAAAAAGATCAATGGCTCTGATTTGTAAGCATATGACACCATTGATTTTTTTATCTAACGGCTCTTACATAAGGTGTCAAATTTTAAATTTGACACTGATGTCAAAGGATCCTACCTCTCTCTCTATATATATATATATATATTCCTACCTCTCTTATATGTATATATATATATATATATATAGGGGTAAATATTTCTACAACAACTTTAGATAAGCTTATCTACAGCTGACATTTTTAATTATGTTCTCCCGGGAGAACATAGTTATGACGTTAAAGTTGCTCTTTTTTCTCTCTCCTTAGTTACTTTTCAGAACTTTTTTGCTGACGTGGAGAGAGAGAAAAATAACATCTTTAACGTTATATCTATGTTCTCCCGGGAGAACATAGTTAAAAATGACAGTTGTAGATAAACTTATCTAAAGTTGCTATAGAAATATTTTTGCTATATATATATATATATATATATATATATATATATATATATATATATATATATATATATACATGGAGAGGGATCTTTTGACTCTAAAGTAAAACTTACAAGTCTTACTCTAGAGTCAGAAGATCGCTCCCTATATAAAATAAGTACCTAGTTTTAAGATTTTAATTGAAAATTCATTTTAAAAATAGCATTTTTAATTGATGATTGTTTTTTTATTTTAAAAAATATCTTATGTTAGTTTATCTTATGAGTATTAAATAAAACTAATTTATTAAGATATTTAATTATATTAAATTTATAGATAGACTATATATTAATATAACTGTTTAATATATTATTATAATCTTGATATTTTGTTTTTATATAGACTATGTGCAATGTTAATTCTGCCAACAATACTCGGGTAGAGGTATTTAGACTTATATCATTAATTCAAGTGCCCTTTTTCATTTCCTTTCCGTTTCCGATGATGTGTTACGGAGTGATCTCGGGGTTATTATGGAAGAACAAATGGCTGGATATAAAGCTTGAAGGGTTGTTCGACTTGGAAGAATTTCGAAGCCGGGCCTAAGCCCAAACCATACCAAAGGCAGTGCAACCAATATATATAAGCCAATAATACGACGCTTCACATTTACCACTACATTATTCATTCGGATTCATCTCTTCGAAATACCTTGAGACTGGGCTTTCGTCATCGTTTAGGATAAGAGGTTTAAAAGTTGCAAAGTGCCAGAAATTGGGCTTAGAGTCTTGCAAAATATTCTAGCCAGCACATTGGGTTTCTGGCCCATATTGAATTCAGTATGGTCCACCATAACAAAATATTGTACACAAAATAAAATAAATATCCACTACAATCCACTACATCATAACTAATTAATGAATAATGTCCAATAAAAGAGGAATTTGGATCCCCTGCTTTGTTGGAATTACAAGAGATATTGTACTTTGATCGGATGTGACAATATGGGTTAAATCTGACATGCGGTTCAAAATGGGGCGCGTTTCTGACACGTTGACCATTCCGACACGCGAATTTGGCCCGTTGGGTTGTGGGTCAAAACGAGTTTCGTAATTTTTTATATTTTAATTTTTTTTAAAAAAAAATTAATATTTTTTTTAATTTTCTTAACTTTTTTTAATTTTTTTTAACTTTTTTTAAAATTAAAATATATTTACCAAAAAAAAAAAACCTGATCAGTATCAATTTTATTTATTTTTAAACTTTTGTGATATCCAATTTTTTGTTATCTTAGTACCCTCTAAAAAAAATGTAGAATTTTTTATTTATTTATGACAAAGGTAATTTATACATCTCTCTAATATGAAGTTCTCTAAAGATATTATATCTCTAAATATTTTTATTTTTTTTATTAAAGATTGAAAAATAATGTGTTGAATGTGATATGAATTTAAGTTTCATATTTTTGTTAAATTATAAATAAAATGAAATATATACTATATAAATTTAAAATATTATTTAATATTAAAACGTGTCCCAACGTGTTGAAATCCATAATTTTTTAGGATTGATGTGTCGGAGTGTCGTGTCGTGTCGTATCACGTGTCGCGTGTCGTATCGGTGCTACATTGCAATCCACTACATCATAACTAATTAATGAATAATGTCCAATAAAAGAGGAATTTGGATCCCCTGTTTTGTTGGAATTACAAGAGATATTGTACTTTGATTAGTGGTGCCAATATGGGTTGAATTTCCCCTCATATAAAGACTAAATAAGCATAATATATATGACAAAAGTATTTCTACAGCAACTTTAGATAAGGTTATCTACAACGGCGGGTTGGCCAATTTTTTATATTTTTTACTATTAGGTAGTATTTTATTTATTTTTAAGCTTTTGTGATATCCAATTTTTTGTTATCTTAGTACCCTCTAGAAAAAATTTAGAATTTTTTATTTATTTATGACAAAGGTAATTTATACATGGAGATAAAAACAAGTTTGTAAAGAATATTTGACTAAATATTAACATACATTTAGTCTTAAGATTGAAAAAAAAATTAAGGGGAATGTGATATGAAAATAAGTAATATTGTAATATTAATAAAATATAATTTATATATATATTAATATATATATATATATATTATATATATATATATATATATATTGAATTTTTCAACCCAAAATCAATAGATGGGGCGGGGCGGGCCGTCACGTTTTGCCACCTCTAACTTTGATGAGGTGAATCCCGCAAGTTGGCAAAGAGACAAATGAAAAAAATTAAGGGGTTCAAGTTCAAACTGAATTTCCCCGGTATGAAGAATATAAGCACGCATATATATATATATATATATATATATATATATATATATATATATATATATATATAGGGTCAGGATCATTTTACACCAAAGTTGTTTTTTCTCTCTCTCCATGTCAGCATATCCTCTTATCCGTTGATTTCATTTATATCTAACGACTCAATTTTTTTAGTAACGTGAGCCATTGGATACAAGTGAATCAATGGTCAAGATTGAATGTAAGTCTTCTAACTCTTGCACCGGTGTAAGAATATCCTGTTATATATATATATATATATATTAAAAAGCACAAAATATTATAAAATGGTGATTTGAAGTAATTAATAGAAAAAACAGTTAGTGACATAAGTTAAATACTTTAAATTATCATTTAACTATCACAAAAACTGAAGCTAAAGTTTAAAACAAGAACAATTTAAAGACACATCACACAAGAGCCCCGTATGATGGTTCAAAATGTATCCTATGTTTGAAATCTAATTTCCGCTCACTCAATTATACAGCTTTCTATGGGGTCTAGTCACAGGCACGCCTACTTTTCTCTAATTCCAATGGACAAAGTCCCACAGTTCCACTATCATTTTATTTTATTTTTCTTTTCTAAAACTCCACATTAGAGGTGAATCTTGTTTTTCTCAATAATGCATCTTTAATTTATCCTCTATCATTATTAGGCACCTTCTGTCGTCCTTCTTAAATCTTCAAGTAGGGATATCATGTCTCCCACCAAATATAACGGTTTATTTTGTACTAGGCGACTTAAATTCATTGTACCTTCAAAGCCCTATGTTTTCTACCAAACTACTTTCGGAGTTTACATTTCTTTAGTCATTTGATCTCCATCACTCAATTATTTATTATATATATATATATATATATATATATATATATATATATATATGTGATAGTATTAAATATGGAGAATTATAATCATCTAAAATATGAAAATATTAAATTTTGTGAATCATATATATATATAATAAGAAGGTTATATTTATAATATTTTTTCACTTATAACTTCTTATAATTAAGTCTTAACTGTTGATTTCCATTAATATGATGATTATAATTTATTGTGAATTAATAATTAATTAAAAAGTATGACCCAATAAATTATAACCGTTAGATTGACAATAATCACAGTTAAGATTTGATTGTAAGCGAAAAAGGTTACAAATATAACCTCATATATATATATATATATATAGGAAAAAATGATGTAAAATTGTGTTATTTTAAGTGAGAGAAAAAGATAAATTACGGGGAGAGTGGACAAAAAAAAGTAAAGGTGTGTGTCTCATCTCTTTGTGAGAGTGAAATGACACAAGTTATGTCATTTAAAAGGACAAATATTCTTCACCAAAAAATAAAAAATAAAAGGACAAATATTTTTCCTATATATATATATATATATATATATATATAAACAAATTAATATTTTTTATGTTGTAGGAGATAATTTTATCTTTTACATATACATAAAAGTATGTGGGGCATATATGAGCCTATGTGAGAAAAGAAGAAAAAAAAATAAATAAATATAAATCCACATACTTTTATATGTGTGTAAAAAATAAAATTATCTCTTATAATATAATCAACATTAATCCCATATATAAAATGATACTGAAGTTGCTGAAATAAAATTTTGCATGCCACTTGACATTTACATGCAGCATGACATATCCAACAGTACTACTAGATCATAATAATTTATACTATCAAGCATGCAATTTAATAAGATATTTTCATTTGCTGAATACTTTATTTTTAGTACAACATTTGCTGAATACTTTGGCTTGTCAAGTTGGTGAAACAAAAGAAGAAATTCCTTACGCCACTTAAATTTTATATGTATTATTTCGCCCAATCAAGATGTGATTCTAGCCCAATAACTACTAATATTATATATTTAGTAGCATGCGTTTTAATCAATTAGCTCATCACTGTATAAGTAGTTGATTTTGATATAATCATCAAGTCATCTTCGTCAACGGCATCCATACGGTGAGAACATGCTAACGATGTCACCATTGATGTAGAACACCTCCAATATTGAATATTATATACTTTGGGATACATTTATAACCCAACATGAAAGAAAAGAAACATTTCCGAAAATGTCTAATCATGCTTTCAGTTAGACATACTATTTGCAGTGGGTCTGATAAAGGGTAAAAGGTAGAATATGGTGCACGATGAGAAACAAGTACAATTGTAAATTCAAAAGGTGGCAATTCGGCCCATACAAGATCATAATATAAATTCGACACGAAGACAATATATTCAATGTGAATGCATGCGATATGAATTTGAAATAGGGTTAATTTTTTTTGATATAAACATGATTTATTTATTTTGTGGGTTAATACGATATGAATAATTTGTCAATCTTAAATTGTGTTACTTATTATGCGAATCGACACTACACGATAATGTTACTAATGATATGGGGAGCCCAAAACCTTTGCAAATGGTTTATTCACCAATGGACCAAGCGAGAAATAACAATAAGTGGGCTGACACCACATCCCAACCCAAAATCTTAAGATTTTAAGTTTATGGGTCTTTTGCACTTATATGGTTATCACTGGTCTATATCTAGATGATGTGAGACTTACTTCACCATTAACCACTCACACTTGATCATTTCCACCATCCTCCGCTCAAGTGTGAGGCCCAACATCATATGCTCCTCCCCCTTAAGGGCAACTTCTAGGGAAACCTTTTTTTCTCTTCAAATATTAGGGTCACACTAGCCTTCTGCGGAGGCCTCTTTAAGTGTATCACCATCGCCATATACTCGGTCCTAGCCAACAGCCAAACCTTTAGCTCTGATTCTACTGTTAGAAATGGTACGGGGGAGCCCAAAATCTTTGCAAAGGGTTTATTCACCAATGGGCCAAGCGAGAAACTACAATAAGTGGGCCGACTCCACATTTCAACCCAAAATCTTAAGGCCTTAGGTTTATGGATCTTTTGCACTTATATGGTTATCACTTATAATACATGAATAATATATTTATAACAGAACATGACACAAATAACATGTAAGAAAATTAATGCGAGTCAATTTTGGATTAGCGGTTTGATATAGGACACTATATTAATTTTTTCGGGTCAATTTTTAGGGACACAAATTTAAAAACAAGTGGACCAAAACACAATTTTTGGGTGGACCAAAACACGATTTTTTGGTGTTGTGTTCGTAGCAAATTGTGTTGAAAATTGCTACCCCTGTTAAAAAGTATTTTTAGGTTTAGAAAGGGAGAAACGCATACATGTTTAATAGCTCTCTGATTTTTTTTCTCAAACCAATGAAGTGATTAGTTCAATTTGGAAATGTAAAAATATTGGCACAGTCTGCAACCAATTTGTGATTCTGCGAAGTGATCTTTGTTGAATTACTACAACAGAGTCGAGCTTCATCTGTCTTCTGTGAGTTTGTCAAGCATAATAGAAAGTAGCCTCCGAATAATTGAGGTTGCGGGGGGGAGAAAAAAAATTTTATTAGGGAAATCCTTTATTAGTAATATAGTGGAAAAATGAATTTGGTAGGAAAGTTAAAAAAAAAAAATTGTTTGTTAAATTGAAATATTACCAAAAAAATTGACGTAAGTTTCCAAAAATATTCGGTTGAAAATAATATATTGATCGGATAACGGATTTAAATTACCAAAATGGGCATATTAATTTTTGAATCTCAAAAAAATTTGGTACGCTTCTTTACTAAACAATAGCTTTTAGTTGAAGAGTATGAGTAGTCAAGTGTCTCAACAGTAGATGAGTGGCATTTCTGACAAAAAAAATTCCGCTGGTTTCTTCCTTTTCCTAATTAACATGAAATACCACCTATTAATTGGTTTTCTGGAACAATGAACTCAACAAAGATTTATACACAATTGACTATGCCTAGCTATGAAGCACCGACACTTCAAAAATTCTGACGTGTCGTGTCCGACACTTCCCGACACTCCGACACTCCAATACGTGTTATAGAAATTCAAAATAAGGTTTGAAGGTTGCGTTGCGTTGAATTTTTAGTTCCAAGTGTTAGATTCATTGGATTACGATACTATTTTATTGAGTTTAATATAAATATTTGAGATATCTTATGTTTCTTTGCAAAATTTATAAATATTATAAGTTTAGATTTATTTTTTTGTTAAATTATTGAGTATTAAATATAATATACACTACATAAAATAAAAATATTATTTAATATCAAACCGTGTCCTAACGTGTCGAAATCTAACATTTTTTAGAATTAACGTGTTGGAGTGTCGTGTCTTATCGTGTCACGTGTCCCGTGTCGGTATCGGTGCTACATAGATGCCTAGGGAAACCATTTGCCTAGTACAATTTTATAAACACTTCTACCAAACATGGTAAAATCCTAAACCCAATCTAAGTTGCCTAGTTATTTGAGAGAAAAACTTCTACCAAACACATCTTAAGAAAATAGTCAGTTTCACTAGATGCGTTAATTCAATGGATTGAAGATACTCAATACTAATTAACCGCTTCCATGGAGGTCATCCACTCCATTTCAGGACAAAATTAGAGATGAAAAATGACAAATGATTGACGGAAATCAACTCGTTATAAGGGATTGAAAAAAGTTACATACATTTCTTTTATTTCTCTATTAGAAACAGCGCTAATCACAATGCTCAAGGATGAAAAGATTTTCTTTTCAAAGAGCTAGCTCAACAATGATATGAATAATCCCGGCTCGAATAAGATTACATGTAGTTTATGCAACAACAAAAAAAAGAAGCTCTGGCTTTTGTGCTCTTTCTTTTGTTTGCCTAACTTGCCTTTCTATTTGAGGCAAATCAGAAGCTAATTATACAATCTGGCTTCCTTTTCAGTTGTTTGTTAATTCAAGCAAATGCATTTCGACAGTGTCAACTACTTTGGGCTCATTTAATCCAACGATCAATGTTTGCAGAAGAATAAAATGCACATTTTTATGACATTGCTTGCCAAAGTAGCATAATCTATTGCGCCGGCCATTTTAGCCAGTTCATAAGAATGTTCCCGCAAATTATTTGAAATAATCACCTATATATGTTGAAAAAACATTTTCTCATGTTGTGAACCTTCGATTTGCGTGCAAAACTTTTTTTTTTTAATAAATATGTTTTTTCATTGAATTCTCATGCAATATGAGAAAATCAAATCTCATATATGTTTTGTCATTCTTGTAACAGCCAGATAGGATATGTTAAACAGAAAATCAGATGCTCACACTTGATTAATTATGCAGAGAAAATAAAGTTGAAAACTACATAATCGAGTTACATTTTTTTTCCTTAAAGAAAAGTACAAATAATATAATGCTAATGAATCTACCTTTCTTTTATGGGATTTAGTTTTCTCAAAAAGTAGCAAAAGGCAACCGAATTTTTCTGCACAGACATGTTTTTGCGGGTCCCACCATTTTTGTAAAAAAATAATAATTAGAAAGAATAGGTTGGCAAATCAAAGGCTCTGCAAGAATGGATTATCCTATTATGCAACATAAGAGTTATATTACCCTTCTTTTATCCCAATAAATATATTTAAGGGTAAGACTAAGATAGGTTTTAGGTTCCAACCTGACCTATTAATTGATTACTGAGTACTTAGGGTGTGGAATTTGGTTCCATTACTAAAACTTATGCTAAATTGAACAAGAAGAAATTTTTGTTTAATTTTGAAGTCGTGAATTTAGTAAAACATTACTTCTAATGTTCAGAATTAAGGTGCTTTTATGCTTTCATTACTTCTAATATTCAGAACCAAGGTGCTTTTATAATTTTTGTTTTATTTAAGTGTTTTTCTTCCATTTTGCAGTATCATGCTTCAACCTTCACCGTCAATGAGTTCTTTTGGCTAAAGGTTTCTAATAAATATTTTTATAATGTAGTGCTGATACGAATAAAACCCTATAAACAACTGAATTGGAGATAGAAGAGTATGCTATTGTCTATAGAATAATTGCATTGCGCATGGATAGTATTTTCAACATTCGTGAAGATCAACTATGAATTTTTTTATTAGAATATGTTTGGAACTTGGAATCTTCTTCACAAATCCATCCTCGTCTCATTTCCTGAACATTGAACCCAAGGTCTATTTTCTCTACACAGTTTTAGAGTTTTCAATTCACATTATTTGTAAACAAACTCAGTGGATGATCGATAAATATATGGCTAATTAAGGGCCGAAAAAATGGCTGACCCAGTTCAATACCCACTCGTGAGTGTCTGGGGAAGGACATACGAGTCAAGCCTTACCCCCACTTTTGGGGAGAGGCCGAGTCGAAGCCGGGACCTTGGACATCACGGTAAGCCTGCTTACACTGAGCCAAGTCGGCCCTTCAAAAAATATATGGCTAATTAATTAAATGAAAATGTTCAAAAACGATTTTGAATTGTTTGACAAGTGAGACGAGACACGCTGATCATATAGGTCAACAATATTAGAATAACTGTTGTTGTGGGAGCTGACTTTTCACAATGTAATTAAAGTGATCTTTTACAAAGAGAATTAAAGAACCCTAAGAGCTATATAGGAGTTAGTAACTAGGACGTTTTAAGTACTTATAAAGGCTAGAAATGCTATTCATCTCGAAGGTCATTGTTTATATATATCAGTGCGACGAACACGTGGATCGTGCTAAATGCTGCAATGAGGAATATCTAACATGCATTTATGTACACATCAAATAATATATTTATCTTTTTCCTAAGACAAAAAGAATGGTTATTGTTACCTTTTTAAACCCTCAAGTAGACGCATAGCCTTTTCATTTGTGTCATTGTATGGCAATATATAATACGAAGTTGGCTCAGGCAAGCTATACCTCTGCCTCCCAATTAAAATCCACACGGTGCAACAGAGAATATAATATGTTCCTTTAATAACGATTCTCTGATATTATAAACTTATTTATAGTTTGAGTTTTATTAATATCATGTTAAAGGAGATAGTTATCTTATGTTATAAAGATAAATTTATGGGCTACACCACCTGATAAAAGAAAAGAAAAAGGTGGAGCAGTTATCGAAGAATGTGTAGGAGAGAAAAATTATCTCTGTAATATGAGAATAGTTTTTCCCTTTATAGTTTTTCCCTTATAGTTTACATGAGTCTGTTGATAATATAATATGTTCCCTTAATCTAAAGCGCTACCTTACGGTTGACTCGAAGGGAATGCACTAATTATTTTAGATTTTTAGTTGATAATTACAGGCCAGAGTGTCATTCGTATGAAAATTTATTATGGTCATAAGATCATGTAAATGCACCACTGACTTGACTTTGCAGTTTATATTTATTTTATGGGAAAAAAGTATCTAATGTTACTTTATACAACTTTGTCTAATGTTCATCGAAACGACGTCATTTCGGGGTTAGAAAATTAAAATATTAGAATGATAAAGACTATTATAACCCTGAAATAAATTAAAATTATAAAAACATCATGATTTCCGTTCCAAAACGACGTCGTTTCGATGAACATTAGATAAAATTATCTAAAGTAACTTTAGAAAAAATAAATCCTTATTTTATATGTTACCACACCGAAAAAGAAAAAGAAGCTTAAGATTTACTACCACTGAATCAACTTGCAATCACTTCACCGGAATGTGGCCATATTCTTATAAATACTATATAAGTAATTAACTTTATTGGTTATGTTTATATCTTGAGAACGAAGCTTGAGTTTAGCTTAATTTTTTCTTCTCTAGTGCCTGTCAGTATTACGAATTACTTTTTATTTTCTTTAGAAAAAGAAATCATATATGAAAGATTCTGATTAAAAATATATATATTGCAATGATCACATATTAATTAAGTTGCCTATATGATATTCTAATTGGTTCGTATTTAATTGCATGGTGACTGGAAGCAAAATATGATAAGTGATAACCATTGCTGATTCATGTTTCAATTCCAACAATGTCTGCTGTACTTGCATAGCACCAAGCCGCACCAAGCAACAAGTCTTTCTTTACAAATTTAGTACAAGATACTTAATTGATGAATATGCATATGGTAGAATGGAACTGCAAAATCAGCTTTCGAATTGCATTACGTAGAGAATATCATCATGCTGTCAAAAAAGAAGATTTTAATGGCTCTGTTCGGGAGGAGGAAAGGACTAGGCCTGGTATAAGGCTCACAAAACACTTTGTCAGACTAAAATAAGGTAGGGTTTTAGTAATGTTATGTTACATGATTTAAGTTTTGTGTCCAACTCTCACATCAAAAGGGAAGGGAGAGAGAAAGTGGAATGATGAAAGAGAAAGAAAAAATATGTAGACCCCACTTCTTTAATGTGTGTGTAGAAAAGTGAAGTTATTATGTTACATGATAAACATAAAGCTCAATAACGTAATAATGGCCGCATAAAATAGTACAAAGAATCAATTCAACCCAAAAGTTTAAGTTTATGGATGAGGTTATAATAATGATTTTATATATCTCTAACACGCCCCTTGTACAGGAGCACATATGAATTGGTTCTTTATATCAGAGCCAATGATCGAAATTTCACGAGTTCGATCCTTATTACTCCCACTTTCTAATAGAATTAAACAAACACAAGATAAATAAAAAACTGATTGTGTACATTATCCACGCTTTAAGCCCAAAGACTCTTGTATAATAGGATGTATTAGAGAATAATATAAACTATTAACCTTAGAATTTTGGATTAAATTATTTCTTATTAGAAACCTCATCAAATTTTCCTCTTTATAATAACCTGTTGTAGCAATTCTTATATGACAATTCGTTGCACTCTAGTCTATAACATAACTCAAAGTTGACCATGTAACATACCTGGTCAATCATCCATCAAAGCTTTCTAACGTTCATTGGAAAATAGGCAGCCAACAAGCCTAATTGCCTCAAAGCAGGAGTGCAGAGAGAAACAAACATGAATCCTTGAGGGATCAAGGTTAGATATTTGGTCAATATTATTAGAATATTCAAGTGAGATAAAGTTTCACATTTATTGGTAATGAGCTAAGTCCTTGGGGTGTAAATAGGCCAGGGCAGACAAGGTTTTGGCCTTCCTGGCCTAGGCCTGCATAATAAAATGGTCGGCCTATCTGGCCTACGAGCCTATCGAAGGCTTATTATAAAGGCCAAGCCTGCCCTGTTATTTAAAAAGAAAAGGCCTACCACATTGCAAATAAAATAAATATAAAATATCTCATTAATTAAACAATATTTCCAGCATGGGTCCAAATTATAAAAAGTCTATGACAATTTTTTTTTAACAAGAATACAGATTATAAAAATTCATGACAACAAAGATTGAATTTTTCTTAGCACATCACAATCTTCAAGTTGATTATTCAATATTATAAAATCAAATTAGTTATGCATTTCACTTCAATGTTGAATATATAAATATTTTCATAAAGTTTCACATTTATTGGTAATGAGCTAAGTATAATCCACTTAATGTGATCGATGTAACTTAACTCATTACCATTAGTGATAGTTGTAAATTTATTTGTCTCATGTATAATGTGTGTCAATTGGTTTAATTAATAATAAAAGAGGCTTTATGGTAATTGACATTTCGCATTAATGGTAATTGACATTTTGACGTTTTACGTTATGGTAACGTTTCGCATTAAAGGTAATTGACGTTTTCAAGTTTTGCATTATGGTAACGTTTTGCATTAATGGTAATTGACGTTTCGCATTAATGGTAATTGACGTTTTGACGTTTCACATTAATGGAAAGTTATAGAAAGTTATTTGAAACTCCGTAATGGGTGACATGGTTCAGTTATATGAAAAGAAAAATGGTGAGTCTCTGATTATGATTATCTCTCAGAATTCTCTCCTTCATGGTCTGCCTATAAAAGTTGTATCAGATCCTGTCATAGACGATACAAGAAAAGCATAGGGTAAAGACTCTGAGAAACGATCTTCTATCATCAAAGTTCTTCCGCACCAATAGAGAAAGGTACACTCTTATGTGAAAATCATGATCTCTACAAATCCTGTATCATGTTCTTGAATGTAGAATATTGAATATGAATTATTGAATCGCTGATGAATTACTTACAATAGTCTCCCCCACGAGCTCCCCTGCCCGCTTGGGAAATATGCGGGACATTTTTCATTTTGAATCTAGGCATGTTTCAAGGAATTTCAAAATTAAAGTGGAAAAACACTAAACAGCCCAAATGAATATATAACATTGCTGATTGGGGTGTACGTAAAACTCAAAAACGAAATTGCATAATTTCCAAGATTAAAAAAAAATTATTTTCTTAACGTGTACAAGGAGGATATTACCCAAAAGCAAAGAAGATGGGGAAAGAAGAACGTGAAATTAAATATGAAATTATAAAGCAAAATCAAAAAATATATAGATCAATTTGAAAAAAAAAGAAAAATGAAAGATGACACCGCGCCAATTCTTTTCGAAGCCTATTAGTTTATTTTATACTCAAGTGGCAATCAAAGAGTTAGTGTATTTGGATTGATTCCCACTAATTAAAATAAATTAAAGTTATGCCATAGTGCTAAGCACATAAACTGCGATTGGCCTAGGCTTGTATATCTTTAAAGAAAAGAACATGAGCGTGAAAATAATACGTTCTCGTAAAATCTTTATATTTGTTCTTGAATTGTTTTTAAAAAAGTGAAAGTCATTCATTTCTGTTTCATGAATCATGAGTCTTTTTTCTATGAATCAAGAAAATTTTGTTTCGAATTAATAACCAAAATAGCTCCTGGAATTATCTTTGTTGTTGAAATAGGAGCAGATCATATATATAAAACAATCTGAATCAAATGAGAAAATCATCAAAGGGCTTTTGTTTGCACTTGTCAAAAAGGAGTTATTGAAAGAAAGAAACTTGTAAGAACAAAGCTAAATTAGGTTATATGTTAATTTGGTGTTACATCGAAACAATTAAAAGGGCCGACCCACTTCGTGAGTGTCTGGGGAAGGGAATACTCTAGGCAGCCTTTCCCCTACTTTTTGCAGAAAGGCTGATTCGAACCCGCGACCTGACACACCACGGCAAACAAGCTTACATCAAAACAATTTAAAAAAAAAACAAAAAAGACTATAAGATGATAAATTGTAGATTCTCCAAAAGAATGGAGGGGCATTTGAATGGTTCTATTGAATTTGACAACCTAGGGCGACATGGAACTTGGAATAGAGTGGTCTAATTCACATTTAACGTCCCACTAAGAGCTCAAAAATCGAAATACAAAGACTTGCATTTCAGTGGTCTGCTTTGATGCAAATTGTTTTAGTGGAAAAGCTACAAAACCCTTTTGCAAAAGAAAGGAATTTAAGAGGACCCAATGAATTCATCACCGGGTCGTCTCTCATCTACAAAGATCTTCTCTTTCATATTAAGCTAACTAACGTTTTAGGAATTTGACTACGGAATTTACCGTTGTCATGTTTTATGTGATCAAATCCTATATGTATTTCACATTTTCTTTTACGCATTTGCGTTTCCACTCCCAAAGTAGTACTTCTCAAAGGATACTCGATAGACAATGTGAACTAAATGCTATTTGATGGAGATAAAACCTATTTGATAAGGACCTGCACTTAATTCAACCTAAATGCTAAGCTATTAAGTGTAGAGTCTGAAAAAGTTTTATTAACCAAACGCAAGGTGGTGTGTATAAACTGTATAAGTGTTATATATATGGTATGATACATGATCTAAAATTGTGTGTAAAACACTAAAACCTGAACATGTTAATGTCTAGAAACATTTATTACTTGCTCTTAAAAGCATAAGTTTTCTAATAAAGAAAATTTTATTGAACTAGTTAAAATTATTAAACCGCTGAGCCTAATATAATATACAAAAAATCATCTCAAGACAAATAAACATAAGCCAGTCAGAGTAACCGTGAGAGCTTTCAAATCAAGCGGTGTAGAACTCTCCATGGGCCCAGCCGAAAAACATCCTAAAATATCAAACCTCGTATTGATTGACACTGTCAAACCCATTTTACTGTATTTAGTTTAAAATATCATTCTAATACCATCACTAGAAGTAGTTACCTTAATAAGCTAGAATTTTTGTTCTCTCCTGGTATATGTTTTGTCCATATGATTATTTGGTTGGATGAGAGGTTGTTGTCGGTTAATGTTAGTTATTATTAATGTGGACATGTCTCAAACAACCAAACTCCTTTAACACTACCAGTACACACCAATTCACACACACACATGTATATATATATATATATATATATATATATATATATATATATATATATATATATATATATATATATATATATATATATATATGATGTTTTGACACGAGTGTCAAATTTGAAATTTGACATCTCATCTGAAAATCGTTAGATCAAAAAAGATCAATGACTTGTAATTTGTATGTATGTGACCATTTATATATATATATATATATATATATATATATATATATATATATATATGACACCGGTGTCAAATTTAAAATTTGACACCTCGTCTAAGAGCCGTTAGATCAAAAAAGATCAACTGATTTGTAAGCATGTGACACCATTGATCTTTTTTGATCTAACAGCTCTCAGATGAGTGTCAAATTTAAAATTTAATACCGGTATATATATATATATATATATATATATATATATATATATATATATATATATATATATATATATATATATATAGAACCCACCCCAAGTCCCCAATACAAAATCCCTTTTAACTTTCTTGCTGTCTATATGTTAGTTACTGTGTTTATGTCTTGCCACTCTCTTTCTTCCCGCTTTCTTCTCCAAAATGAACAAAACCAAAGTTCAAACTCTTAGCCTCAGTTCATAACTAAACCTGCAGACCCTTAATTACAAGCCATACTGATTTGTTCATCAGAGCAATCAAATCATATTGTTTTTCTCATCTGCTCAGTAATTAATGAGTTTCATCGATTAACTGCCGAGAGCAAACATGGCTTTATTTTATGAATTCACTTTGTCATCAAATTTTTGAAATTGTCCCCACACACACCCCTACCCTCACCCCCTTTTCAGGCTTTATTACTTGCTGTTCATGGAGGAGTACATGAAGGAACGAGAAGGAAAAAGTGTCCATGATTATCACCAAGTAAAGATGGGTAAAGTGACAAGGCCTATATGGGTTCGGGGACCAGTGATAATAGGTGCTGGTCCATCTGGGCTAGCTGCTGCAGCATGTCTTAAGCAGAAAGGTATTCAAAGCTTAATCCTTGAAAGGGATAAATGCTTAGCTTCAATGTGGCAACTCAAGACTTATGACCGTTTACGCCTTCATCTTCCAAAGCAATTCTGCCAGCTCCCTCTAATGCCTTTTCCCAAAAACTTCCCTTCCTATCCAACCAAACAACAATTTTTGTCATACTTGAAGGCTTATGCTGATCATTTTGATATAAAACCATCTTTCAGTAAGACTGTGGTAAGTGCTGATTTTGATCATGGATGTGGCTATTGGAGGGTCAGAACTCAAGGTCTTAAAAAGGAGGAGACAGAATATGTTTGTCAATGGTTGATAGTAGCTACTGGTGAGAATGCTGAGAAGGTAGTGCCTCAAATTGAAGGAATGGATGAGTTTGAAGGTCCTATCTTACACACTAGCTCATATAAGAGCGGTAGTATGTTTTGTGGCAAGAATGTTTTGGTGGTTGGATGTGGAAATTCAGGCATGGAGGTTTGTTTGGATCTCTGCAACCATAATGCTCGCCCATCCCTCGTGGTTAGAGATACGGTGAGTGTCTACTTAAAATTCTCATTATCTAAATCATACACAAGATCTTCCTATTCTTACATCTCTTAACTTGAAAATGATAGAATCATTTTGTTTACACACATAAAGGGCCGACCCAGTTCAAATACTCATTTCGTGAGTGTTTGGGGAAGGGAATACTTTAGACAATCTTTTCCCTGCTTTTTGCAGAGAGACTGATTTGAACCCGCGACCTGACATACCACGGCAAGCAAGTTTACCGCTGAGCCAAGCCAGCCCTTCATTTTGTTTATACACATAAAAAATATATTTGGTGTTGCTCTTACTTTCAGTTGACTAAATCTGTTAAATCCAGTTAAATCTTCAGTCTACAGGGTGCTTCGTGAACTAATTTGATACCCCAATTGATGTAAGACGCACGTTTCTGGCATAGTTTGAAACTGCAAAGTGAACACAGTCTGCTAATATATTATACTATAGTTTTTATAACGAAAACTCTCATCAAAGAAAAATAAAGAACTCTTAGCAAAGAGCTTTTGTCATTGTTCTCATGCTTTATTGGAATCCGTTTGCATGCGCATCCAATGTCAGCAACCCCAAATCTTAGATATTATGTTCTTTTCTCTGCTCAGAACCATTATCAGTATTTACGGAAAATCTCTAGGAGCATGAAAAGATGATGGTTCTTTAGCACTACTCTCATGTCTAAAATTTCCTGAAAAAGGTTCTTTAGCACCTATTTAAATCTTTTTTTTTAATTAAAATTTTAAATGTGATATTTTCTTTTCATTGCAGGTGCATATCTTGCCTCAGCATATGTTTGGGAAATCAACTTTTGGTTTATCTATGAGCTTACTAAGGTGGTTCCCTATACGTCTCGTGGATAAATTTTTACTTGTTATGTCACATCTCATGCTTGGGGACACAGCTCGATTTGGACTTGATCGTCCTAAATTTGGCCCTCTAGAGCTCAAGAACTTGTACGGCAAGACACCGGTTTTGGATGTTGGGACAGTTGCTCACATTAAAAGTGGAAAAATTAAGGTTAGGTTCTCCCCATACCCAATCAAATCCTAAAGGATTTTCATCATATTCTGTTTTAATTGTCATAGTCAACCAACTTTGCCTTTTGCTTTAAGGTAAAGATTTAAAAGAAAAAAAAAATATACATTTTTTCTGCTTCATTGTTTCCAGCATGATCTTGTCTAATATATATAGGTTTGCCGGGGAATTAAACTACTAACAAAGCATGCGGTGGAGTTCGTTGATGGAAAAATAGAGAATTTTGATGCCATCATATTTGCAACTGGTTACAAAAGCAATGTACCCTCTTGGTTAAAGGTGCTTCCTTTAATAGTACTGCTGCTAAATATGAATGAAATATGGGTCAGGATCATTTTACACCAGTGTAAGTTACACTCTTAATCTTGTCCGTTTATCCCACTTATATCTAAGGGCTCTAATTTTTTAGTAATTTGAGCCATTGAATATAAGTGGATCAATGATCAAGATTGAGTGTAAGACTTCTAACTCTTACACTGGTGTAAGAATATCTTGCCCCATGAAATATAATTAACATATATTAATTAATTGGGCTTGAAATTAATTGCAATCAGGGAACCGACATGTTTTGTGAGAAAGATGGGTTGCCACGGAAACCATTCCCAAATGGATGGAAAGGTGAAAATGGACTATATGCAGTGGGTTTCACTAAACGAGGCCTGCTTGGTGCATCTATTGATGCAAAGAGGATTGCAGAAGATATTCAACATAGCTCGAAAGCTACTCATACCACGCTTGTGTAGGAGCTCACCTTGTCCATTAGCATCATGTCAGAAACATACAAATGCTTAGACCCAAGACTTTGTACCAAAAAGGAAATTGAGGGGAAAAAAGATAAGAAAAAAGAAAGCATATTCCAATAATATGTAATTCCTATATAAATATCCATTCACAAAACTACGGAGTTGGGTTACTTAGGTGGAGGAGTTGATTTGCATTTTACTTTAGTTTGATGGGTTGAAATTAATTTGGTGCTAGTCATATTATAGATTTGTCATTTGAATTACTTGTACAATGTACGTTGCCATATCTACCTAGCTAGTTAGTTGAATTTTTTTGAGGAGATAGGGGCTGCTAATAGTTTGCAATGGTTTTCAATATTGATTAATTCTCCTTGGCTGTGATAATTGATGGTTGTAAACATACTTTATTACGTACGAGAGATGTCGATCATTTTGACCTGATTCTATAAATTATTTATCATAGATAATTTCATGCCTTGTGATATATAACTTGTAACTAACTTGTATGCGGGAGGGAACTATATATTATAAAAGCTTATTCTAATAGAAAACATTGAGAAAACGTGTGTAGCATCGATACTGACACCAGTGACACGGGACACGAGACACAATACGACACAACATTCTGACACGTTAAATCTAAAAAATGTTAGATTTCGACACGTTAGGACACGTTTTGATATTAAATATTATTTTTAATTTATGTAATGTATATTATATATAATACTCAATAATTTAACAAAAAAATGAAGTTAAACTTATAATACCTATCAATTTTGTAAAGAAATATAAGATATCCCAAATATTTATATTAAACTCAATAAAATGGTAATCATAATCCAATGAATCTAATAATTGGAACTAAAAACGCAACGCGACACAACCTTTGAACATTTTTTGAGTCTCTACAATGCGTGTTGGAGTGTGGGAGTATCGGAGAGTGTCGAGAAGTGTCAGACACGACACATAAGAGTTGTTGAGAAGTGCCGGTGCTTCATAGGAGAAAACCATTCAAAATAGAGAAAAATCCCACAGTATTAGGATTAAGAAAAGGTCCCAATTCCTACGAGAAGATGAAAGTGGCCCTCTGGGTTATCTATAAGACTTAGGCATGCTAATCGATCTTGTCAGTATTTTACATGTAAATGAAAATAATCGTTATCTTCATTGCCTCATTGCCATGTCTTTTCCATTAGCTAGGGAGTGAGGAACTCGGACCACTTTTGCTATTGAAAACCCACAAAATATCAACCACAATTTTATTCAATTTTTGCCAGCGCCAACTCTTGGATGGGTTGGATAGATTGATCTAATAAATGATTGACAAGTCAGTGTTGAAAATTGAAGTCCAGTGCACATGTGTGCTTCATACTTAAACATTGACTTCAAAGATAAACGCAAATATAATCCAAAAGCACGCTGGAATTCAAAGATGTTGTGACCATTTTTTTTCAAAAATTAGTGTAAAAACATAAAATTAAAATACAAATAAAATTTTTTCTCAATAAAAGCTGATAAAAACTGCGTGTAAACACGTAAAAACAGTAAAAATTTGAATATATCCGAATGAAGTTTTTATTATTTTATTTACACAACTAAATATTAGCACAAATACAAAATAAAATCAATTATATAATTGTTAAATTTTAAATATAATATTCTATTACATTTTATAAGAGTAAAAATATATGAAATTAGATTTGACTTGCATATAAAAAAATTCAGTCGAAAATTTATTTGAAATATTTTAATTATAATTTTTCGAAACAAAATTATTCAAATACTAAATATTTGCATATTAAATAAGAAATTATGCTTACATTACAGAGATAAAAAAAAAAAAAAAAAGAAGCGTGGAACATGGATCCATATAATAATACCTGATATATATACATTATCGAGGATTTTAAATCAATAAATTTATTGATTTGACAAAAAAAAAAGTGCCTGTATATCTGTTAGGTCGTGAAAAGATAGTATTGCTATACCGTATGGTATGCGTTTAAGTTTAGAGATACCTTAAAGGTAGGTGCCGTAATTGGCTTATAGCCAGTATCTCAATCACTGCACACGAATAATAGACTTATAGTCAAAACGTGAGTGTGTGTACAGTGTTGGCAATAACAGTACATAAGTCAAAAAAAAATGTGTACCTGAGATCTTTAACCTCTCTTATTTATAAGGGTTACCTCTTGGACTTCTGTAGGACTTGTGTAGATTTACCAGTTATAGTAGGATTCAACTTCCTTTATGTTAAAATAGAGACTCTATCCTTAGCAACCTTACTGTTTTATATTGTTAGGATAATTAGTTAGTTATTCTTTAAGAGATCCTTAGATAGGTGGTTAGGATATCGAAATAATCCATAACAATATCAAAGTTTTATCCCGCAACAAATAAGAACGAGTCCCTAGTACTGAACTAAAAAATAAAGAAATCTAAAAAATGATTTGGATTTTATTGAAAATGACAAATATACTTATTAGCGGAGGGGGTTAGTCAGTTATGGTTTTAATATACATTGTTGGGGTGTTTTATTCCGACCGAATTGAGTTGGTGAACGGTGAACCCATAACAATGGTTCTGTATGAAGACAACACGCTCCAATGAGCAGTGGCCACCCTTCCCAATCCCAAGTACCAAAACTGCAGATAGACTATCACCATCAACGGTTTTCTTTTTTGATGGTACAATCCAAGAGAGGACCAGCAGCACAAGTGTGCCCTACAACTACTAATTATTGCCTTGCCCATGACATTTCTTAATCACATCCTTAATAACGTGCTCTTAATTCCTCTTGTGCCCATCTTCTTTAGACCATTATGCTATCATTATCAAAATCATGATTCATCACTTCATCAACAAAAAGGAATAAATATAAGTATTTAAGGAAAAAGTTCAATGTTATACTTTTCGAAATTGAGAATGTTTCACCTCCCACCGCTAATGTTTCTTTTTTCAGCTAATATAGATTCCCACTAACAAATTTATATTATTATAGTTCCAATTGCTTTTTTCTCCCCCATAACATACGTAGTTTTTATTTCTCTTATGACGTGAAACCAGCAAGGAAATAACTTTCAAGGGATAAACCCAAAACAACTAATGTAATGGGGATAAAAAAAAAACATTTTAGCTGCATCCAACTGTTTCTTTTATTCCATTCTGCCATGCTTTAATTATAGCTAGGAATCATTGACGTTTTAAAGGAGCTATGGTGATATTTATTTTATTGACATTTCATAACCATGAAGTCTCACATTATTCATCTAAACCCATAATTGTCGCAACTTATTATAAGATGAGTTTAGTGTTTGTTTTGTTATGGAGATAATGACATAATTTGTCGTTTGGGGAAAGGGGGCGGGGACAAATTAAATTTTTTAAAATGTGGCAGATTTTTTTTGCGAATTCGGTTCGATTATATATAGGTGATAAAGTTTTTCCTACCAAATTTTAACTGCATTTCCAAGGACTCGAACTCAAGACCATCAATTTTGGAATTGATGTGTACGCACTCGAAATGTACATGGTTAATTTAGATTAGAGGAGATTTATGAGCCTATTTGATTGTAGTCTGTTTTTTGTTTTCTTAAAATGACATAACTTTATGTCATTTAAAATGACAAATATTTTTCCCATTATTTTATAGAATAGTTAATGAATTAGATGTTTTTGCATGTGTTTTTTGTTTTGTTTTGAAAGTTAAAAATCAAAACACAATAAAAATAAATAATATTCATGTGTTCTCTACATTTACATTTGATTCTAAAAACTAAAAAACAATTATAATTTTTAAAACTATTTATAAAACAAATCTTATCCAACATATTTTTTTATTTTGAAAATAAAAAAACTATTTTTGAAAACAAAATTCAAACGGACCTATATTTTTTTTCCCATTTATTTGGATGAGTCTAATCCACGTAAAATGTGAGTATTTTTCTGACTGGCCCCGAGATCAATCCAAAGAACTTTCATCGCTGCAGTCCGCTCTTTTAGCATAGATTCCTTACCAGGTGTGTCGCCCCTTGGAGTTGAGTAGATTATCATTTTGTTACTGAAAGATTAGGTTGACAAAATTAATTTGATAACAAGTTATTTCAACTTGCTATCAATAAAAAATCAAATTATTTGTTTGCTCTTTTAAGAGTCTATTTGGATCCTCTCTCTTCTTTATTTAGAAGTTATTTTTAAGTTAAAATTAAAAGCTGTTTGGTTATTAGATTAAAAGTTATTTAAAAGCACACATTTCAAGAAAAGTCTCTCTCTATCTTTGTTTCAAAAAAAAAAAAAAGATAGGATAATGTTATTATCAAAAATATTACTATCAATGTTACTACCGTATCTTAACCATTGATTTTCGTCAATCAACGGTTATCATTTAATGCAAATTAATAATTAATTAATTAGTTTAATTTGTGAAAATAATAACCGTTTGATTGGCGGAAATCAACGGTTAAGATATGATAGTAACATTGGTAGTAACATTATTTGATAGTAATAATATCTTATTCCTAAAAAAATACACTATTCAATAAAAGCTAATAAGAGCTTAAAAAAAAGCTTCTCTTAGAAGCTTTTGGCTTTTTTCATTATAAAAAAAGAATTTTTCATTATAAGAGTTTTTCTCAAAACCTATTTGACCTAAATTCTGCTTATAAGGAGAAGATAAGCTATAAATAAGAGAATCCAAACAGACACTAAATCACGTTTTAGTAGGGGTGTAAATGAATTGGGTCGAGTCAAACTTTATCTTAAACGAGCAAAGACTATGAAAAATATTTTGAACTTGGTTTGGTCGTTAACCTGTTACGAGGTAAATATTAGGCATGACTTGACTCATTTATAATTATAAACTATATTTTTTTCAAACTCACATACATAGGTTGAGACTATAAATGCATCAAATTATGTGTTCCTTCATTGGAAAAAAACAATAATACAACACACTCAGTCCTCATATAATTACATCTTTCGTGCTATCTAGCGGGAAGAAAATATATTATTTATTATAATAATATATCAGGTGAGATCACGGGATTTCAAACAAAGCCTCATTAAATTAGGCTTGGGCTTATTTGCTAAACAAGTCAGGCATAAATAGAGGTTAAAGCAAACCAAGTATTGAGTCCCTAATAAGTCACTTAGCCCATTCATACCCCTATGTTTTAGGCCTAAATAAACTCGTGCATAAATTCTTTTTTCTCACTATGTTATTGTTTAGAAAGATGTGATTATTGAGCTAGTTTTTCTTTTGTGGAATTATAATTAATTAAAAAATTGAGACGGTTAGTTTTTTCTACAAAACATTTCAACAATAGTAGTTAAACTTATTTTATAAATACCTAAGGAAATCTAATTTTAAGCTTGTAATAATTTAATCAAAGGGCACTTAATTGGTCGTTCTCTTAAAATTTGTCAAATTATGATAAGATAAAATGAAATGGGCTGTCACATTACAATTATTTTATGCGATTTATTATTCTTATGCTATATAAAATAGAATGTATCTCATACACACACAAATTCAAGATGGGTCTCACTTTACTTTTTCTCTCTCTCCCCCTAAAAGTGGATCCCACATGCACAAATAAATCTGTAGAGGGCGTTTGGTCGAGGAGAAATTATTTGAATACTAGGAAAATGTAATTGATAGGGAAATGGTTGAAAAGTGAGTTTGGTAAGAAAATGTAAAAAAAGTTGTTTGGTTGAGTAAAAATATTATTGGGAAAAAGTCATAAGTTTGTACTGTGCATATGTTGCTTTTTGTCACTTACCCATCTTTCTCCCAAATACCATGTTAGAAGTTGGTAAATTGAAGTGCTTTTCATCCATTTTTACACACAATTATGAAATGATATGGAACCAAGTTAGCTAGGAAAATTTTGTAATTTTTTTTACCAAACATGAATAACACAAAACCCAATCTCATATGCCTAGGTATCCTCACAAAAAGCTCCAACCAAACACCACCTAGGAGATTATCTCATATTATTTCCTACTACATGAGAAACTTAATATCCTTATTTTATAGTAATTTTTTTTTTTTAAATTCTTCTAGAACAAATTTATTTTAGAGTTGATCTTGGTTATTCGGTCATCTATTATTGGCATTAAAATTCATTTTGGTTTTCTGTAAGATTAAGACCTTTATAGAACATATATATCTAATATTTACGGCAGCCTGATTGCATATGGTTGAATAATGTGACAGCCAACTTGAAAATAATGCCTCGAAATTTCGTATAAACAAAGAAAGCGATATCTGATATCTCTCTAGTAGCATAATTTATTCCAAGAACTATATATGATAGTGGTCGGATAATGATAATGTGGTGATTGTGATTAAGGAAGGACGGTGGAATGAGACAGTCAGAAAACCATTATACTCGACTCGCGAATGATTACATGTATGTTAAATACTTTTCACATCTAAAATTCTCAATATCAATTTTGCGAGAATCTAAAATTTACCCACGTATCAAACTCCTCCTTAAGTTTTGTTTGATAGTTTAGAGGGGAGGGGAAAGAATCCAAGAGGAAGAGAAGGGAAATGAAGAGTATTTTCTTATTTGAGAGTTAAAAAAAATGATAAAAGAGAAAAATGGAGGATTAATGAGATTTACAATTTTACCCTTTTCTAAAAAATATTATAATATTATACTTTACAAATAAAATAAAATTTCAAATTTCAAAAAAAAATTATTTTTTATATTTAAAAAATATTTTCCCTATAAAAAATCATTTTCTTTCTCAAAAAATTATTTTTCTTTATCTAAAATGGTCTATTTCACTTTTATATATGTGATTTATATATTTTTTGAGACCTAATAATTCACACACATATATATATATATATATATATATATATTTAGTACATAATGATTTAAGTATATGAAACTACAAACTAAAAGGTAAAATGTAAAATCATCCATGATTTCATACATAATTTTACATCGTGAGACTCAGTCTTGTTCTGAAGTGAAAACGAAATAAAAGTTAAATGAAAGAGGGAACAACATAGCTAATATGTGCTTGAATCAAAGGGCCTAACCACATTTTAATTGTATTGATAATAAGAAGTGAACACCCAAACTAACTCATACTACTTTAAAAAAAAATTATCAAAGTGTATAGTCCTCAAGTTCTTGTATTCGGACAATAGTTGGATCACATCAACAAATTTGCAAGTGCATCGATTTATCAAAATGAACAATATCATTTGATTTGCAGAGTCGAATCTCAAATTGTGGCATTTGATTACATCAGAGAACGCAAAATGAAATTTTGAAGTGCATGCATACATATATAAGTATGAGAGTGAAGGTGTTTTGATTTTAATGATAAAGATAAATAAGTAAATTCAAATATTTTACCTCTTAAAATCCCTAAAATAGGAAACTTAAATCTTAAGAACAAGAAGAGATTTGGACAATTTTGTCCAATTCCTTCCCTCGTTTCTTTTAACTCAAACAAGTGAATAGATTAATAAAATAATTTTTTTCCCTAAAATTAACTCTTAAACAAGCCCTTGTTGAAAGTCCGTACTGTCCTAGAAACAAGCATAAACAAAATGTGGAGATTTGGGTGTATTTGCTTATAATAATAATAAAAAAATTATTTTTATAATAAAGTTTAGGATGATGAAATGCTATCTTCAGTATAAGATTACGGTAAACCGCACATCTCATGGAATGTCTGGAAACTTCTAGGAACTATATATCTAAATGTAATGAGTTTAATTTCTAAATGTAATGAGTTTAATTTTTGGGAAAACATGTTTCTGCAATTATTGCAGATGAGTTATTTACATTTATTTCCAAAATAACGTCGTTTTGGTATTAAAATCTAAAAAAATTATAAATATAAAGACTATTATAACCCTAAAATAAATTAAAATTACAAAACACCATAATTTCCCTCCCAAAATGACGTTGTATTGGTTTATTGCAAATAACTTATCTGCATTAATGGCAGAAAAAGCAAACCCTTAATTTTTTAAAGTGTTTATCATCTATTATTTAACATGACCAGAAAAACTTTCCTACACTCAACATTTTGTGGGGCCCGCAGCAAAAAAAAAAAAAACTCTGGCACGCAAAACGAATCTCTATAACATTACACAATCACTTTTCCTACAACATAACTCTTATAAAACCCATTTTTAAATCTAAGATGTCCAGTAACCACTTAAAATTTGAAAATTCATGTTTTTTATAAATTTTTTTTGAGATAAAACTGCTTCCAAAGAATATTTTAAGCTTGAGTTTGTTCTGGTCAATCCCGAGACTCTTCCTTGTTCCATTCCTAAAATAGAATGAAAGAAACTGAGGCTCTGTTTGATTTTGGTTTTCAAAAACTGTTTTTTAGTTTTCACAAAAAAAAAAATTTGTTTGGTAAAATCTGTTTTGTAAAAATTGTTTTGAAAATTATAACTGTTTTTTTGTTTTTAGAATCAAATTTAAAGAACATGTCTGAGTTGTTTTTGTTTTCTGTTTTGATTTTTAACTTTTAAAAATAAACAAATATAGAAAACAACTGTTTTCATAACTATTTTACAAAACAGTTTTAAGAACAAAATTTTTTTGAACACAATCAAACATACCCTAACTCACTGGTATGCAAATCCTAGTGGAACACTGACCAAAATGTCACTGTTCACCAACTTTTTTACCTAAATGCCACGCGAACAATGTTATTTTCCAATTTGCCACGGGGCAAGTTCGCTATTTGGTGTAGCGAACTTAATTTGCTGACGTATCACATTTTTAATGGATAACAAGTATCAAATTTTTTAAAAAATAAATAAAAAAATGAAGTTCGCCACTAAAAACGTGACACGTCAGCAAACCGAGTTCACTACATCGGGTAGCGAACTTGTCCCCATGGCAGATTGAGAAATAACATTGTTCGCGTGACATTTAGATAAGAAAGTTGGTGAATAGTGACATTTTGTTCACTGTTCCAATCCTAGTCTAGTTGAGATTATTTGCTATCTTATCTATTCTTAGATTTATCGTTAAAAGAATTAGCATTAGTTAGTATTATTGCTGGGGGAAATTTTCCGTGGGTTATGTACGTAATTACAAAACAAACAAATTAAGGATCATATTCCTCCTCAAGAAAATGATTAATAAAGTTTCTAGTACGTTAGCCCCAACTGTGAAGTAAGACCTTGAAGGGCTTGCCCTAGCTTGCTAGAACTGTATATCTGAAATACTATGGTCCAGATGGCACGTGAATTAAGATTTCCGGTGTACGAGTGGTGCATGATATATATAACTGTATATCTGAAATACTATGGTCCAGATGGCACGTGAATTAAGATTTTCGGTGTACGAGTGGTGCATGATATATATATATATATATATATATATATATATATATATATATATATATATATATATATATATCTAGGATCATTTTACACCAGTGTAAGTTATAATCTATATATATATATATATATATATATATATATATATATATATATATATATATATATATATATATGATCACTTTACATCAATATTGTCTCAATCTTGTCTTATATCTAAGCGTTCTAATTTTTTAGTAATGTGAACTATTGGATATAAGTGGATTAATTGTAATTTTCTCTCCTACACACCATTTGATAACTGCGCCACTTTTTCTTTTTTTTTTATTTTTATTTTTTAGATGATGGAGTCCACAAATTTGTCTTTATGACATGAGACTTATTTCCAATTGTAGGTGAATTATGAAGTGTGCTTCTGTATTTTTTTTTATCATAAGTATTTTACTGAAACACCCTTTATTAATTAACCACCCTTCATATATATATATATATATATATATATATATATATATATATATATATGATTTATTAATTTCATGTTAAAGGAGATAAGTTATCTCATGTCACAGAGATAAATTTGTGATCTCCACACCTAAAAAATAAAAATAAAAGAAAAGAAAAGAATAAGATGACACAGTTATCGAAGGGTGTGTAGGAGAGAAAATTATTACATGTAGCATAAGAGTAATTTTTCCCATATATATATATATATATATATATATATATATATATATCAATTTAAAATATAACCAAATGATAGTAGAGTTGATTTCAAAAAATTGAGCAGTTTGCGGTGGGAGCATCTGATTCTCGCTAATACAATCTTTAAAGGGAAAACATTTTCTTATGTTGCATGAGAATTCAATTCTTATGTTGTGATCCTTCGATTTGCCCGTAAAGTTTTTCTTTTTTTTTTCTTTCTTTTTTTTTAATGAATGTGGGGTCCATCACTAGTTGAGTCACAACATGAGAATTGAATTCTCATACAACGTGAGAAAATCAAATCTCATCTTTAAAAGGGATTTATATCTTTAATTCTGATACAATCCCAAATCGAATTAATTGCGAAAGGAGGAATCTATTAGAATATTTGGAATAAAAAATCAATCAACCTGGACCATGTAATTCGCATATGATAAATTTACTGTCTTTAATATTCGTGGTCCAAAAAAGATTTATTGTAATAACCGTATGATTGGGTGTTCTATATCTTTCTGCAGGACCGTTTGCCATAAGTTTAGATGAAGGAATGCATCACCACTGACACTACTGAGGGTGACTTTGGCTAATTGCAGTCACTGTTACTTCTTTGCCAGAGTACGTACTTGACTGTTTCGTCAACGAAGACAAACGTTTAAAGCTTAAGGTCAGCCTTTTTTGCCCACATAATATCAAGTGAAAATATCAGGGATCTTGCTTTATATCTTATTAAATTAAATTAGAAATGAGTTTTTTAGTTTTTTTTTTTTTTTTTTAATGTCCACAGATTGCCTTGTCCAAGTTCTATTTGTCTTAATTTTCTCTTTTTGTTTTTTAACAAAAATAGAAAACTCGAGAATAATCAAAACAAAACTACTAGAATAATGAAAGAATAAGATGTTGTCTTTCTGCGTAAAAACTTACTTTGTTCTTTAATAACAAATATTTCATTAAGATTTGTCATTAATCATCTCTCTCAAAACTTAGGCTGGCAGCCTAACTTGATTTTATGTTATTTCACGTAACAATCCTTTAGATTTTAAAACGCGGAGATAGTGCTTTCATTTTTATTCCCAAAATTAAACTGTCTATTCGTTAACAATTTTTATTAATTTTTAGATAGTTGTAAAGAATCAATTCGAGGTTACATTAATGATTTTATATATCTCTAACACACCCTTCTACACGAGAATCCATTAAACTTGAAAGGTGGATGATGTATTATCACCAACCTATAAGTGGAGGACAATGATGATTGAATCTGAGGCATGAGGCTGATCTGACATTATGTAAAAAATAAATTCAACTCAAAGGCCAAAGGTTTAAGCTATTGTGTATAGTATATTAATACTTTTATATATCTTAGACAATCTTTATCAATTTTCTTAGTATTTACTCACACAAAATAAAAACTTACGAACAAACAGTTGGATAACAAATGGACTCCCCACTACACAAAAATGGTAATACCAAGTGTGCATATACAAAGAAAACACCATCTCAAATTTAGTGTGAGAAAGTGAGAGTGAAATGAAAGTATGGGTTTTGTTCTGGATGACCCAATCAATTGACTCATTAAAACAGGCCTAAGCTACCTCCACTTATCCACACGTCAGTCTTGCTGATCTAGGATTACCAATCCTCCTTTTTTTTCTATCCCCACAAGATAGTCATCAGCCTCAGACACAAAAATGTCATACGTTGGGATGCCACTACTAGAAAATGCTTTTTTTTCGACGGAAAAATTCCGTCAAAAATGATAAAAATTCTGTCGAAAATGACATTTTCGACGGAAAAGAAGCCGTCGAATAAGTCTTCGTAGGTAATAAATTTTTCGACGCAATTAGAGATTCCGTCGAAAAAATTCGACGGAAATTATTTCCGTCGTTTTTTTCGACGGAATAATTTCTGTGGAAAATTTCGACGGAAAAATAAATCCGTCGAATTTTTTCGACGGAAAACGAATGAAATTCCGTCGAAAAATCTTGTATTAATTTTCGACGGAAAATGAATGTAATTCCGTCGAAAAATTTTTTAATATTTTTCGACGGAAAATAAATTCTGTCGAAATTTTTCGACGGAAAATGAATGAAATTCCGTCGAAAAATCTTTTAATATTTTTCGACGGAAAAAGAATGAAATTCCGTCGATAAGTCTTTTAATATTTTTCGACGGAAAATAAATTCAGTCGAAATTTTTCGACGAAAAATGAATGAAATTCCGTCAAAAAATCTTTTAATATTTTTCGACGGAAAATAAATTCTGTCGAAATTTTTCGACGGAAAATGAATAAAATTCCGTCGAAAAATCTTTTAATAATTTTCGACGGAAAACAAACTCCGTCGAAAATTTTCGACATAAATTCTTTGAATATTTTTATCTCTACAAAATTAATATCAATTTATGTTTCACACCTGATAAACAAATATATGAAAGTAACATATCATAATTATATGATTTTAATATAATTATGATATGTTAAAAATCCCTGTCATATACTAATCAAAATATACTTATATATATAAATGTCCAACACATATACTAATCAATAGGGACATACATATACAAAAGTCCCTATCATATACTAATCAAAAGAGTACTATGTCTAAAAATGTCCAAGACATATGCTAATCAAAAGGGACATACATATACAAAGTCCCCTGTCATATACAAATCAAAAGAGTCCTATATGTATAAATGTCCAAGATATATACTAATCAAACAGGAACATACATATACAAAAGTCTCTGTCATATACTAATCAAAATAGTCTATGTGCAATAGTCCCGGTCATATACATCCAACAAAGATACAAAAGTCATGCTGGTGGATGACCTGCATGATCGTGGTCATCACCTACGTCCTGAGACGGGGGCTGAGTCGCGTCGTCATCACCTACCATCAATGTGTTCAACCAGTTCGCCTTGACATTGGTTGGAACTGCCTTATATGTAGGGTATGGACCGTCATAATTGCGCTTGATTATTGTCCACATTTTGCGCACTACATCACATGGTTCAAAGCTGAAATACATTGTAATGTGATTATATTGACCAATGCAACAAAATGATTATCAACATTTACATGAAAGTGTATTGAAAAAATAACATAACAACCATTAACAATTTTTGTACTTACCTGGTGCCATCGATGGTCGGTCGTACCCATATACGATTGTCCACGGGATCTTTCTCCCCCCACCGTGGAACAAGATCCTGGATGATAGGCGGAGGTGGACCATAATATGGAGCCGCCGGTGGGGACATAGCGTGATCCTTTTTGATTATTTTTGTTAGATTGTTTTCGACGGAATAACTTTTCCGTGGAAAATCTTTGACGGAATTCCTTTTCCGTGGAAAATCTTCGACGGAATAGCAATTCCGTCGAAATATCATTAAATTAATTTCATTTTGATTTATTGTTTTCAAATTATTTTCGACGGAATTTTTTTTCCGTAGAAAATCTTCGACGGAATCACAATTCCGTCAAATATTTTTTACGGAACTTAATTTCCGTCCAAAATTATCGACGAAATACATTTTCCGTTGAAATTTCCGTCTTTAATTTGGACAGAATATTTTCCGTCGAAAATTTCCGTCGAAAATTTCCACTTTTCTAGTAGTGTGCTACCTCCATTGGATAGCTCTCTCATTAGAGGTGGCAATTTGGGTTGACCCGCCCCGCCCCGCCACCAACCCGCCAAAAACGGGGCGGGGTGGGTTGACCCACCAAAAAATATGGGTTGGAAAAATGAATCCACCCCTTTTTATGGTGGGTTGGCGGGTCAACCCACCAACCCGTTAATTAAAAAAAAAATTAATTAAAATTCAAAAAATAAATTCTATTTTATGATTTTTTCTAATATTATTTTATTTTATTTCACACTTCTCTATATTTTTTTAGTCTCAATCTTAAATGTATAATAATATTTGTCAAACATTATTTAGGAACTTATATATAGATAACATTTGTCATGAATAAAATTATTATTCTTTAATTTTTCTAAGAAGTACTAAGATAAAAAAAATTGGGTATCACAAAAAATTAAGGAATAATGAAATACTACCTAATTGTAAAAAAAAAAAAAAAATTATAACCCGGCAGGTTGAACCCACTTCTAGGCGGGGCGGGTTGAGGTGGGTTGGTGGGTTGAAAATCTCAACCCAACCCGTCCCGTTTTGGCGGGTTGACCCGCCGGGCTCAACCCATATTGCCACCACTATCTCTCATATCCTCTAAATAGGTGCTTCATCTCTATAGCTACAATAACAGTAACGGCCACCAGTGCTGTTGTAGCAGCAACACCATGCACCCATAACACTTCCCAAGGATACTTGATATGGCTCGCCCTCCCATGCGAGCAAATCATCATCTCCCCTTCATCACCAAGCAGAGGATCCAATCTTTATTTCTCATTACCCTGGCAATTTCTCAAGTTCTCGCTGCAACTCAACGTCCCCTATAATGACCCCAATTGGTAAATCTTAATTAGAGATTTAATTTAAGGATTTAAATGCCATAATTAGATTCAGTGAGAAATCTCGAGTATTTTGACTGTAATCATGACTATGTTATGAGCAGTGCGTTCTGCCGGAAAATTCGCAGTCTTGCGAATTAACCGGTAGAGCTTAAATAAGTAAAATGATTTTACAGACATAATTTGACAATTCTGAAAACAAATATGAGTCCAGAATGAAAAATTATATAGTCTGGCACTTTCCGTGAAAATCTCGTGAATAGTGTTTTTACCGGGTATTTTGTACTGCTGTTAAGCAACCGGTAGAGTCCAGAAATAAATAATTGATGAAATAAGCATAAGAAAGTCCAATATATGCCAAGCAAGTTAATATAGGCCCAAGAAAATGATAAGTTTATAAGTTTTAAGTTCAGAAGTGAACGAAGTACAGTTAGTGGTTCACAGTGCATTTCGTCAAAAACGGTGCAGAAACCATACTGTAAAATTTGAATATTGTTCCTTAGGAAATAAAAAATTAATGAAAATGATTTTTAAAAAATAAAAATATGTTCGTAGCGTTAAGTTAGTTCCGAGTCAAATTAAGTTAAAATACGCGATAGAAAAATATCCCATTAAAAGCCACATGTACTTAAATGGACAAGTCACTTAAGTTTCATTATCTAAAACATTTTCTCTCTCCTCTCATCACTCCTCACCGTGCTGCAGCAAAGGGAAAGGGGGGCAAGGGTTTGGTTTTTGTTTCTTTGATTTCTCCTCCAATAAGCCACTAAATCTTGCACCCAATATACCAATCTCATAGGAAATCATCCAATGAAGCTATTCCACCCCTCCATTTGAGCTGATTTCGTTTGTGGAGGGAGATATTCATCACCCCAATTTCGTGCACTATTCATCCAAGGTGGAAAAATGGAGTTTTTTGGTGTAGACTTGCTTGGAGGTTACCTCCTTGACCTTGTATAATCTTTTGGAGGTAATGAACCTCTATTTCCATAGTAGTATCTTGATGATTTATGTTATAAAAATTATGATCATGTTTTGGTGGGGAAGCATTGGGAGTTAAACCTTGAGTAAATGATGAATCTTTGTTGTTTTGGATTTAGGAAATGAAAATGAGCATTTATATGTTTAAAAAAAAAAAAAGAGCCTTTGCCTATGTCCTTGTAGTGTTAGACCTAGAGGGTGGTATAGGGGTATATTTTGTTACATTTTATTTTTAATAAAATGTGTTGTAATTCATTGTACAAAATTGATGAGTTAAGAAGTGAAATGACTTGAAGAAAAAAAAATGGTTGAAAAATACCTTGATTCCCTAAAGGGTATGTCCGCGGCTTTTGAAGTAAAATGGCATGATTTATGTTTAAAATTCTTAAGAGAATGTTTGATTAAATTAAAGAACATCAACGGTTATGAAGAGGTCTAGACTTGTGTATTGGCATAGGATTGGCAAAAATATAAAAAAATGAAGATAAGCGATAAATATATGCCTTATGGAAAATCTAGGCATTATAGCATTTTATTTATTTGTATTTGTGGATTCTTGCTCTAGGTGTACCTAGAGACTAAAAAGGATCGGAATCTCTTGAAGAAATATAAGTAACTTGTGCCACAAGTAAGCAGATTGATAAAGCTTCAAGAGGTAAGCTCTATGTTTAAGGAGTCTTTTCCTACTTGAGTGCTCCACCATAGTTAGTGAACTATGGTTGGACTATATGACTGTGTAGACACTCTGTATAGGTGCATTCATATAGAGATATTTGATGATATGATATGATATGACATGATATGATATGATATGATAAGACTGGTTCTGATATGATTTATGTATTGACTTTTGGTACACATATGTCTTCTTGGGTTTTGCCTGAGATTGACAGTGTACACCTCTGAGTTACTCTATTTCCGTTTGGGGCCATCCCTTGGAAATGACGGTGCACGTCTCTGTTATGATATGATTATATGTTCTGCTCAGTTATGATATCTGCTTTATGTTGTATCTGTATACTCTGTATCTGACTTTCATGCAGGAGTGAGCCAGGGGTATGGAGAATTCTCTATAAACCTGGAGCTTATTGAGATTTGTAATCTCACCCCTCTTTGGGGACATGATTTCAGGTTCCCAGACTGCCGGTGAACCCTCAGCAGGCAGAGACGCAACACGTGGCTGAGACGTTCGACTGACCGGATTTTGAGTGGCTGTAGGCTACTACCTTTTTTTTGGAGTGTGTTGATGTAGTTTAGATTTCAGTTATTTTGGGGATCATTATATCTGATCTTTCACTCTGTATATGGCCTGTATATGTTCTGTACATGTTCTTCAGTTTGATGCATGTACATTTTTGTATTCAGGCATGTTGATATGATTATGTAGTATTCAGTTATGCTTATGTCTTGGATTGCATGCTGTTAGATTAGTGGCACGGAGCCAAGTGTTGCATGCGCCCATGGATGGGTATCTGATTATAATTGCATGACTGGTACTTCTGGATATAAATATTGTTGAAACTGTCTATCAGGAACTCTTTGGAGTGGGATTGGAAAATCCCCAGTTGTCCGATTTATAGAGGTTACTCTGTCCGATTTCCGTTTACGCTGAATAAGAATGTAAAAAGAAAAAGAAAAAGAAAAAGTTAGCTCATATTTTCGTATGATAAGTCTTCCGCTGTTTCTGTTGTATCATATGTATGTTAATTGAACCGGCTCGAGACGGGGATGTTACATCCCCCGCCCTCGCCGCCTCACTTACATTGACGAACATCATATCTAGGATGTCATTAACTAGCTTGGTCTCTACTTTGGCGGACAACGATACTCATATAGTGACCTTTACCCCTCGTGAGACTACATATTGAATTTGCAGCTCTCAATTATACAAGTTTAAATGGAAAAACAAAATTGAAAAAAAATGTACTAAGTGAGTACATCCGATATATGGAAGAAAATACCGAATGAGAGATGAGTGTCGACGGCTGATTACAAATTGAAGTCTGACACGTAGTGAGAATGAGAAGCTTTGGGACGTAAGCTAGGTAACTTTCATGGATGTGACAAGTAATGATTGCTTTAATTGGGATAGAGGTATGGCGGCTTAAGTAACTATAGATACGAGCATTATTAATCCTTGTAGCTATAACTAGACCCTAAAACGTTCCAAATCTTGGAATTATATTGTTTAGCTTTGGTAGCCATAATTATAAGAAGCAAAATTATGTTGAAAATGAAGGGTGCGGTCCTGGAGGAAGAGATCTTAGCAGAATATAAGCACACAGAAAAATACAAAGGGCACAATGGAAAAAGGTTGGCTGGGAAATTGGAAACGGATCTTTGTCTGTGTACATGCTCAACTTTGTTGCGTAGATGAAAAGGGCAAGTCATGGAGGCTGGAGTGCGCGTGAGCGTGCGCATGAGCATTTCGAGTCGTCAGAAGCATTAGTAAGAGGAATGGAATCCAAATATTTTTAGTACCACTGAACGCGATACACTTGTTTATTAAATGGAAAAATCTTGAAAAAAATTGAAAAAACATAAAGAAGAATATTAAAACAAAACAAGGGTTAAAGTGAAATGTTTTTTACTCATTTTAGTAAATGAGTATCCCGTGTTTGGCACACCTATTGTACCAAAGTTTGTTGGAATGGAAGGAAGGACGGATACATAGCAGAAAAGTGAATTCTTTATGTTAATCGAATTAAATATCTTTTTTATTTATTTAATTTATGTTTTTTTTGAAAAATAAATAAATAAGTTTCCAAATCTTATCATACTTTCTATAGTAACTTTTGTTATTACCTTGAGCTTACTTTAGTGTCTACAGAAAGCTAACCAAAGAACTTCTTACAAATTTTATCTAGACATTGAAGAACTATTCACGCGTTATGAGGGTAAGAAATAACATACAAAGTAGACAAAAACAGATTAAGGCAAACTAACATCCATGAATTGTAAAAGTCAATGTAGTTATTTAATTGGTGCTCAAGAAATCTTCTTATTTTTTACAACAATCTCAAGAAGAAGTTTTATTACATTCTTATAGATGATTTATTTCCCTGTTCATGAAAAATCAAAAAAAGGAATAAAAACTTGGTCAAAGGTTATTAAAAGAAAATTTTGCCATTAAACTTGTTTCAGTATATGAGCATAGTGACATTGGAAAGATAAAAGATAGGTAAAATTAATACACCAAGATATTAAGCATGAGCTAAAATTAGGAAATCTCCCTATCAATTGATTGATTAAAAATTAAGTAAGTTAGAATCCTAAATATTAATTAGAAAAGAAAATCCAGTAAAGTCTGAATCCCTAATTTCTTTGTCACTGTTTATTCATTTCATAACTTGCTATTGTGAAATTCTACTTTATTTTTTTTATTTGTTTTGGTTTGTTTTCTTTTTCTTGTTTCCTTTCGGAGTTCTTTGAATCATTTTGTTGCTTAGGTAGTAGTAGAATTCGTGAATTGGTACTTGACAATCAAATACTTATAGAAATGATTATACACTCTATTGATTTTGTGATTAATTTAGTGCACTTGTCAAATATATCAACCATAAGATCGAGCTTCATCTTGAGCAGGGCCAAAGTTGGTTTCCATGGACCACCACTTGCAAATTGTCCGGTTCAATCATTTACACCAAAACCTCACTCCACTTGTTTTGGGATTTCGAAGCAAAGATGTTGCAATGAATCTCCACGTTGGTGAAATCTCTCTCTATCTTTCTTCCTCACCTTGGGAGCCTTCAATTTGTTATTGTCACTCACTCATAACATAAAATTATATGTAAAAAGCTATAGCTTGAGAAAACAAAACAAACTTGCTACTGCAGAGTGAAGATAAATCAATGCCTGACATGCTAAACTTAATTTAATCAACAGTAAAAACTAACAATAATTTATTTGGAAAAAAAGATGTGGGTTTCTAGCTATTTTTTTATTTTCATGATGTGATCAAACCACCGAGTATAACCTATATATTATTCTATCAAGATGTGATAGAATGTGTCGAATCAATCACCTGTAGTGAAGAATAAAGATAACATTCGAGAGTGGGGTTAAGCTATAAAGTCGACCATCATCTAGACATTAAATGTCCATTAGTCAACAATATTATGTCTTAAATTTCTCATCATTTTATCCTGATTGCTTGGAAGTGACAATTTATCATGCCGACTCCTCCATTAACTTCTTAAAGTTTTGTCCTGTGTGTAGTATAGTAGCGATTAATTCAATTGGGCAATGAACGTAATTTGAACTTACCTACTAGCTAGCTAGCTGGAATTATAATTCTAGAAAATTTGCCTCTTTATTCACTGCTAGCTCTTCCATTTTACCATAACAAAGCTATTAGATAGAAACAGCAGTGAAAGAGTGATGACTCCAACTCAGTGGAAGCCATGTGACTTTGACCCCATATTCTTGGAATATCAATGGATACCGGTTCACACACTCTTTTATATATATATATCTCAACAATATATATGCACAATATCATAAATCATCATTGACATGGGCATGTCACTGGGATTGATCATGTGACCTGGCTTTCCTTTTCATTTCTTGATTAGTATAGGTGGGTGATGAAATGGGATCCACCATGCATAGTGGAGAACCTTCGAATCTGTACTTTAGTGGTCATTGATTCTCAAACTATTGGACGTTTCTTCCCACTCCAAGTGTGTGCATTCTTTTCCTGTTTAATCATGGCAATTTTGAACCATGTGAACATATTCGAAGCACATGCTTTGATCCCGGCTATATTTATTAATGTCATGGCCCAAGTGGAAAATGGGTTCCCGGTGTTGAAAAAAATCAAAAACCACTCTTTGATCAATGGGAACACAATAAAACATACATGGGCTTTTAGACCATCAGTGTATATTCAAGGGCCAGCTTATATAGGCATTCACCTATCATTTAGGCCTCACGAAGCAGAAAGTAAAGCGTGTGAGGATTAATTGAAGAGGTTGCTTTACCAAAAATAATTTTTTGAAGAGGTTAAGGCTTACTTTTGTTTTCTAATTGGCGCAGATTATGTAGGCCTTGTTAACTGTTAAATGAGAAAATGTCATGGTTATTGTCACACTGAAGTTACTGAACCCATTTCAAGTTCCAAGGGGTCAGCCCATAGTGAGAACAAGCCTTATCACTCAAGAAAAGAGGCCCATAGATAATGCCATATTATTTGAAAATCTCATATTGATTAAAATTTAGTAAGAGTACAACATTCATTCAGCAATTATTAAAGATTGTGGTATGCATTGTTGTAAAAAACTAGTATAAAAACGTAAAAACTTACGTTTTTATGTTTTTACTAGATACGCAAAAAAACTGTCCTTGGTAACTAAAAAACGAAAAACGATAAAAACTTACGATTTATCGTTTTGACCGTTTTTACTTGAAAAGATTTAAAAAAAAAATTAAAAAAAAACCAATTTTTTATTTTCCCCAAATCATATGCACATTATCTTTATATCTTTTTATTTGGATATATGTCTTTTATAATTATGTCTTATAAAACTGCAATTCTATTATTATGTCATGAGACATTTTGTATTTTTGTCACCTTACAAAATTTGCAATTATCAAGCAGTTAGAGCAAATGTAATACTTGTTAGTTATCAATGTTTATGATTTTGATACTTGATTATAAAAAATAATTTCCCTTTTTAGATAGGTAAGTGACTCAACACACATTTTCATTATGTGATTTTTTTTACATGCATATATATAATTTTGTATCTATAGAAAGTAAAATGAAAGTGTCAGATACAAATAACTAAGACGTTACAGGATTTTCATATGCAACAGAAAAACCACCCAATGGATTCTAATGTCATTGTCATGAGACACGTCACCTTACAATTAATTACGAGTGTAATACCATTCTCCAAAAAAAATAATTACAAGTGTCATACCTATTGCCCTCAATTAAGGAGAAAAAAAACTTTTTTTTCGATGACTTCTTTAATATATTAATAAAAATAGAAACTTTATAGTTAATGACTAACATAACATATTTATTGTATTCAATAATAACAGAATCACTTGGAATGACTTTTTTAAATGACTTCTTCAAATTGAATGGCTACACTCAATTTTGTCTTAACTTTAATATCATAAAATCGTATTGTATAGGGATAAATAGCTACTTGTCGGTGCTACATAAGCAATAGTGGATGAATTTGCTGCTGATCTATTTAGATTTAAAGAGCATCCATGCATATAATCAGGAAAAGAAAGCGGCCTATAAGCCTTTCCTCGAAGGACTCAAGTACCTTTCCATTCCGCAGATTAAGCAAATAAAGGTCTTCAATATTTCACCTTTATATCCCGAGGCACCACCATACATAAAAAGATCTTGAAAAATATATCTACTTTTTCAAAAACATAGCAATTGCTAAAATGCATTCTGAACTTTGATATCTAAGTGCATCTCTAATTGATCCATTGATCAACGAAACAAATGAAACAAAATAAATTTGGATTCTAGACACACCGAACAGCTATTACCATCCATGGACAGAAGGTTAAAAGGCAATGAGAATCATCTAATGAAACGTTAAATACTAAGATCAAGTTCAGAAAAAAAGACAAAGGCAAGCCTAAGATCCCATTGATCGCAGCTTCAGCTTAGAGTTAATACTATGAGTACGAGGTGTAGCAGGACCTCCAAAGAACTCTGAGTACATTTCCATGAAGAATTTTTCCATAATTTCAAGATATGCAGGGCAAGTGAGTCGAGAATAGTAATGTAGAACCTCTTCAATGTCCAGTATATAATCCACATTGCTCATGTCCAACATTTCCAATTCTCTCAGCTTTTTTTCCACCATGCAATTTCTATTTTCCCTCATACACATAGAAGTTAATGATGAATCTTGTTGTTTTCCCCTTTGATGAGTTAAGCTCCTCTTGTTCTTTTGGTCGTCATATTCCTCTCTTTTCTCCATCTGATTGTTCTTCTGCGCAGGGATTGCATTGTTCAAGCCAATGAAGCTTTCATTATGCACCACCTTTTCTTGCTTTGCTGGAGATGATAACACAGCTTTCTTCTTGCTTTTTCTCCTAGCCTTCACTTTTTCTGAATCCAATTGCTCGGTGAAGTCACTGTAGAACTTCTCCAAGTCCTGATAACTTGGGTTATTATTGTCCATATCCATGACACTAGCCGCAGCCACAGAATAAGAGGTGTAATTTTGGGGAGGTCTTTTGGGAAGCTTTTGGTAACCAGGAGAGAAGAAAGACTTGAAATTCTGTAGAGTCTTTTGGAAAAACTTCTTGGTGTTAGAAATGGAGCTTCCTAGCAGCATTGGTGATGACAATTATAGTACTGTGGTGCCTAGAAGGGACACAGAACAATATGTGCCAATGTAAATGTGTCTATTTTGAGGTTGTAGTTGTTGTATATGATCTCAGTGATTATTTCTTTATACATATGATAGAAGCAGATGAGCCATGAAAGATGCTTTAACTTTTCCTTTTTTGAATGATCAATGGAATTACCTTTTCTGTCATCGGCTTCCCTTGCTTTATTGTTCTCTTTTGTATTCACACGCTCCTTTGTTGCCCCTTTTTTCTTTCTGCTTCTTAACGGGACCCCACAACTTCCAAATTCAGCTTCTCATTCATATTTACTCTGTGCGTTCCTTTATAAATAAATTTTATAAAGTTTCATTGCTTTCACTTTTGATGGTGGAGTTGGTGTGTAGCTGATAAGGGATAAAAAGAAAACACACTCTCTTCGAGGGAGAGCACCTCCACAACTAAAGTTATCTACTAAAATTCTTCACTGCTTTATTCACAATCAGTCTTCCTTTAAATACAGCAAGAGGAAGCATTTTGGAGGAATACAAAAATAACAGAATGTAAATGATGAACGACATCATAACCAAAATGAGCACCTAAACCACTAGCAGTGATTCCCGTAAATTCCGGAACCGTTCTAACAACCTCACCCTATCACATGGTAAAGTCTTTCATCCATTTAGGCTTCATACGATTCCTTTTAGCCCACCTTCCATTTTGCTTAGTCACTTGCTTCTCAACGTGGGCTGTGTTCTCCTCTTCGTCATGGTCCAATTGTTCTTCATCAATAATTGCATCTGCATTGGGCTGGCCCATATCATTGCCCATATCATCCCCTTGGTCTTCCACAAACACCTTGCCCTCAAGGTGTAGCTTTGGATAATCAACAAGTAACTCAGGGAGGTACTCCCAGGTGGCGTCTTCTGGTAAAAGACCAGTCCACTGAATCAGTACTTGTTCCTGGCCAGTTTGCGCACAAACCTTCTCAGCTAAGATCGACGCGGGCTGTACTACAGGTTGATTATCCAATTCTAAAGGAGGCAAACTTAATTCAGAATTCGCATTGGACCCATAAAATGGTTTAAGTAACGATGCATGAAAAACATCATGGATTCTAGACCCCTCTGGTAACTGTAAACGAAAAGCCACCTCTCCGATGCATTGAGTGATTTGAAAAGGTCCATAGAACCTTTTTGCTAATTTCTGCACACGTTTTCCAGCCACTGATTGCTGGCGGTATGGCCTGAGTTTTACCAAGACCCAATCTCCTTCTTGAAATGAATGGTCCTTCCGTCCCTTATCTGCTACTTCCTTCATCCGCTGCTGTGCTTTACCCAGTTTCAACTTTAATTTGGCTAAAATCTCATCTCTACTGGTCAATGCATAGTCTACTGCTTCCACTGAACTGGAGTTGCGCACATACTGAGGTAGTGAGGGTGGTTTCTTGCCATAAACGACCTCAAAAGGAGAAATACCAGAAGATGAGTGGATAGCAGTATTGTAACACCATTCTGCCCATACAATAAACCTGCTCCAAAGCCGCGGTTTGTCCATCACGAACGCACGAAGGTATTGTTGCAAGGTTCTGTTTACTACTTCCGTTTGACCGTCACTTTGAGGGTGGTAAGCAGTGGAGAAACGCAGCTTGGTGCCACTCAACCGGAATAGCTCTTGCCAAAAATGGCTCAAAAACACCGGATCGCGATCAGAAATAATGCTCTTCGGCATCCCATGTAGACGGCAGTACATATTGGCAAATAAATCTGCCACTTTAGCGGCTGTGTAATGAGTTGGAAGTAACCCAAAATGGGCTGCCTTTGAAAGCCTATCGACAACAACCAAGATCACAGTGTAGCCACCCGCGGATGGTAGACCCACCACAAAATCCATTGAAATGTCTTCCCATATGTGAGTTGGTATGGGAATCGGCTGCAGTAACCCCAAGGGAGGTGTGTTAGGAGTTTTTATTTGTTGGCAAACAACACAGCTTTTCACAAATTCTGTCACCTCTTTCTTCATATCCTTCCAAAAGAAATTCTCGCTCAAACGCCCCATGGTCTTGGCGATACCGAAATGACCACCTACTGGGGATGCGTGAAACTCCTCCATGAGTAATTTCTTGAATGGGGACAGTGCTCCCAAGAACAAACGACCATTACGCATCACTACCCCCTGAACCAACAAAAATTCAGGATGATGCTCAGGTGCGGTGCGCAGCTCCAAAACCAACTGCTGCATATCAGGTTCTTGTGCATATGACTCCTTGATTTTGGCTATGATATCGCAGTGAGGCACCGTGATAGCTGCCATCTGGGCAGGCCCTTCATGGCATCTAGATAAAGCATCTGCCACACGGTTCTCAGTACCCGGTTTGTACACGATTGAGTAATCGTAGCCCAACAGTTTGGCCAAATAATAGTGTTGTTCAGGTGTCTGGATGACTTGTGTCATTAATTCACGCAGACTTTTCTGATCCGTATGTATGATGAAACGACGGCCCAAGAGGTAAGGCCTCCATTTTTTTACCGCAGCAGTAATGGCGTGCAACTCACGGACATAGGTGCTGGCTGTGAGTAACTTATTGCAAAACTTTTTGCTAAAGAAACTGACAGGATGGCCATTTTGCAGAAGGACCGCTCCCATGCCCAGCCCAGACGCATCCGTCTCTATCACGAAATCGCTGTCAAAATTGGGTAAGGCCAATACAGGGGACTCGGTCATAGCCTGCTTCAGTGCTTCAAAAGCTATTTGAGCCTTGGAGTCCCACACGAACGCGTCCTTCTTCAACATGTCGGTTAATGGGGCTGCTATGGAGGCATAGTTCTTAACGAACTTCCGGTAGAAACCGGTTAAGCCTAAGAATCCGCGCAGCTGTTTCAAATTGTTGGGTAGAGGCCATGACACCATTGCCTTTATCTTTTCTGGATCTGGTCCCACACCCCTGCGAGAAATTATGTGACCCAAATATTCCAAAGATTCCTGTGCAAAGAAACACTTGGATTTCTTTAGAAAAAATTTGTTGTTCTTCAGTTCAGTAAGAATCTGTTCCAGGTGAGAAACATGATCATTCAAAGAGCGACTATAAACTAAAATATCATCAAAAAAGACAATAGCAAATTTACGCAGGTATGGTTTCAGCAGGGAGTTCATGGTGGATTGGAATGTCGCCGGCGCGTTACATAATCCAAAGGGCATTACCAAGAACTCGTAGTGTCCTTCGTGTGTGCGGAAAGCCGTTTTTGATGTATCACCCGCAGCCATGCGAATCTGGTGATAGCCTGCCCTTAGATCCAATTTCGAAAACCACCGTGCCCCATGGAGTTCATCGAGAAGCTCATCGATGGCTGGAATAGGAAACCTGTCCTTATGCGTGATGGCGTTCAAAGCTCTGTAATCGACGCAAAATCGCCATGTTCCGTCCTTCTTTCTCACCAGCAAGGCAGGGGAAGAAAATGGACTGGTGCTCCCTTGAATTATGCCCGAGTCTAGCATCTCAGCCACCAACCGTTCGATCTCGCGTTTCTGGAAGTGCGGATATCTGTAAGGGCGTACGTTAACGGGATCTGCTCCAGCTTCTAAAGGGATGCGATGATCTGTGGTGCGTGGAGGGGGGAGCTCTGTGGGTGTGTCAAAAATGGCATCGAACTTTAGCAAGAGTTGCGCTATGTCCTGCGGCCACCCTAACACTGTAGGCGTCTTCTCACTGGGCACAGCTTGGAGATGAAACATCTCAGCGATGCCTTGAGTTGAAACTAATCTTTTAAGTTGGGCCCCTGACAAAGTTTGTAGTTTAGTGGACTGGGCCCCCGTTAGTTGCACTACCTGCCCATCTCTAATGAATTTCATAGTCAAAGCCTCATAGTCTGTCAATATTGGGCCCAAAGTTTTGAGCCATTGCACTCCCAGCACAAGGTCAGCTCCAGTAATGGGTAATATAAAAAAATCCACAGAAAACTTGTGTTTATCCAATAATAAAGAGACTTGCCTGCATACTGAGGAACATGTCATTTCCTCACCATTTCCAGTCACCACTGAGAAGTGTTGGGCTGCTTGTGCGCCCAGGCCCAAAAATTTAGCAATCCTTTCCTGCATGAAGTTATGGGTGCTACCACTGTCTATTAAAACGGCTAACTCAGTTTTTCCAATTCGACCTTGAACGCGCAAGGTTTGAGGAATACTGTGACCCATTAACGCATTAAAACTGATCTGAACTGCATTGGGCTCCGGGCTTGTCTCCAACGGCCCAACTCCCTTAAGTTCTGCCGTTGTTTCATCTCCTGGGTCAAGCAACTCGTTCACATCATGCTCAGGTGGTACAATCAACATCATAAACTGCCTCTTACACTTGTGGCCAAAATGATACTTTTCATCGCAGTAAAAACAGAGTCCCTTTTCTTTCCGTGCCTGTGCTTCTTCGGGAGAAATCCTTTTGATCTGAGTTTTAGTAATCGTTGGTGTTGCTGCCTTGGCCGTAGGTGTGACGACGCTTTTTGGAGGCGCCGTGCTGTAACCGGAAGAGGTTGCAATACCTTTCCCTTTCTGTACAGTGGACACATCATTCAGCTTATCTTCTTGGAGTCGTGCCAATCCAATAGCTTGAACAAGAGATGCTGGTTGCAGCGCCATCACCTCGCGTCGGATGTCGGGTTTTAACCCCGAAACAAAACAGCTCAAAAATGCGTGAGCTGGGAGGCCAACGATCCGATTTGCCAACGCTTCGAATTGAGTCTGGTATTCACGGACCGTCGTTGTCTGCGTCAATTTGAAGATGGCCCCTTTTGGATCCTCGTACTGGGACGGAGCAAAACGTAATTCAACCGAATGCAAAAAATGCACCCAAGAAGGAAGCTGACCATTCGCATGCATCCATTGAAACCACCCTAACGCTTCTCCTTCCATGTAAAAAGAAGCGACGCGCAGCCGTTGATCGTCTGGTGTTTGATGGTAGTCGAAGAACTGCGAAATTTTGAAGATCCACCCTAAAGGGTCAGATCCATTGAATCGAGGGACATCCAGCTTCATCCTGGTGTTTGGGCCGAGAAAAGGCTGAGGAATTGGAATACTTCCCTCGTTACCGGGTGCCTGATGTTCCAGCACTGTAACTTTGCGCATTAAATTCTGCATATCTGCTTGCATCTGTTTCTGCGCTTCCAGCACCATGCCGATGGCATTTTCGAACTTGTCTTGTGAGATGGATTGAGAACCGGCCATGGTGGCTCTCAATGAAAGCACCACTTGATAAGGGATAAAAAGAAAACACACTCTCTTCGAGGGAGAGCACCTCCACAACTAAAGTTATCTACTAAAATTCTTCACTGCTTTATTCACAATCAGTCTTCCTTTAAATACAGCAAGAGGAAGCATTTTGGAGGAATACAAAAATAACAGAATGTAAATGATGAACGACATCATAACCAAAATGAGCACCTAAACCACTAGCAGTGATTCCCGTAAATTCCGGAACCGTTCTAACAACCTCACCCTATCACATGGTAAAGTCTTTCATCCATTTAGGCTTCATACGATTCCTTTTAGCCCACCTTCCATTTTGCTTAGTCACTTGCTTCTCAACGTGGGCTGTGTTCTCCTCTTCGTCATGGTCCAATTGTTCTTCATCAATAATTGCATCTGCATTGGGCTGGCCCATATCATTGCCCATATCAGTAGCCTCTTTGGGGGAATGAAAGGAGCGGGTGGTTGTTGAATTTTGTCGTTCTAATATTTTTATGGCAGCTTTTCTCCGAATCACTGATCATATTAATGATTGATTCGTTAAATAGACCATGCTACTGGTTTAATTAACTAGCCTATTTCTTAAAAAATATGAAGTAGAATGTGGTACAAGTTTGAATACAAGATAAAGGCTGTTAGAGTTATAGTGATATTTTATGTGCGATCACATGATTAATTATTTGGGGTTTAATAGCCCGATCATTAGCATTAACTTATAGTACTTCATCTTAGTGTGAGGTTCTGTATACAAGTGGTTAAAAAATTAATTAGGACAATGTTGGGTTTGTATTTGATATAAACCAACATTATGTGCTTGATCCTAACACATTTGATATTAGAGTGAGGTCACATGTATAAACTGTCCAAAAAAATAATTTCTAAGATGTAATTGTTGGGAAAACAGGGTCGTAACAAATTCTCTTGTGCACTCCCGGAATTAACCTTCACGAAAAGCCCGATTTGTTTGCAAAACTTGCATCCCTCATGTTTGTCCACACCTTTTATTGGCATTATGTACAAAACTCAAGCTTTAAATCTTTGGATCGGTTCATCGTTTTGTGATTAGTTCGATTCAAGATAGATTTTGAAATTAAGACTTTAAATTCCTCCTAAAAATAATATTGGATAAGATCGAACACACACTGTCATCCCATCTATTCAGTTTGATGATGTCAACTAAATTACCATAAATTCTCCTCGTGCTTTTGATAAACGCCTTTGAAAATAAATGCATTATATTTTAGGGTTTTATAAAAGTTATATTATAGGAAAAGTGATTGTGTTATATTATAGATATTCGTTTTGCGTGCCAGAATTTTTTATTTTTTATTTTTTATTTTTTATTTTGCTGTGGACCCCCAAAATATTATGTGTGTAGAAAAAATTTTGTGATCATGTTAAATGATAGATGATAAACCCAATTTATAAATATCCTTCTTGTTTACTTTCCATTCTATGTCATACATATATACGTGTAGTCTTACATATATTGGTCATTTGTCACACTACAATTATTTTCCGGAATTTGGAGCCACAACTTTTAGTCAACCTATTGTATCATTTGCATTGTACTACATGAGAGAATTTATTGTGAGGCGGGACCATCATTTTTTAGGTGGTCCCTTAGTGTAAATGAAAGGGTAAAATTGAAAAAGAAGAAAAATAGCAGGGGTAAAAAGGAAAAGAAAAAATTAGTGTTGTGAGAGGGAGCACCAAATCATTAGGTGATCCTGGAGTATAGAAAATATTTTTGAACTACAGATATTTTTCAACAACAGGTAGCATTTTGATTTGGGTCCCATACTCTGGCTCTTTGATCCATTTTTTGAGATTTTAATGTACCAATTTACTATTTGATTTATGGTATTTATTAAAGGTTTATCATCTATTATTTAACATGATCATGAAAAATTTCTTATACACAATATTTTGTAGGGCCCGCAAAAAAAAAAATCCAATACGCAAAATAAATCTCTATAACATAACACAATCACTTTTCCTACAACATAACTCTTATAAAACCCATTTATTAATGGGGGTGTCATTGAGTGACGTGAGGGAACCAAGCAGCACTGAGTGCCGTAAACCACCCCGTGTCAATTACACATTCATTTTTATTTTCAATTAAGTGACGCTCCCCTTCCATGCTTCCATAGGGAACTTATTAAATTGTGCCACGTGCCACAATTTCGTTAGTCCCGTTACTATAAAATTTCGGAAGGCCATAACTTTTGTTTAGGTATCCAAATCAAATAATTTTTTTATTTCACATAAATTTTTGATATCTACACAATGATACATCATTTGACATATTTTATCTTTCATTAATATAATTCAAATTTGCAACAATATTTTCACATTTTTACAAATTCGAAGTATGTTTTTGAGAGATAAAATATGTCAAATAAGGTGTCTTTACGTAGATATTGAAAAGTTATGTGAAATCGAAAAAAATCATTTGATTTGGATACCCGAGTCAAAAGTTATTGTCTTTCAAAATTTTACGATAACGGGACTAACAAGATAGAGGAGGCGTCACTCAATTGAAAAAAGAAAGAAAGAATGTGTTAATGACGCGAGGGTGGTTCGCGGAACTCAATGCCACTGGGATCCCTTGCGTCTCTCAATGACTCTATTGTGAATCGAATACCAAATTAAAAAATCAAAGAAATAGTTAGCAAAAAAAAAAATTAAAAAAATCAAAGAGGTAAAAAAAACCCACATTGGTAAAGAGCCCCTATACTCCTCCCATTAGGTGGTGTTTGGTATAGGTTTTTTGAGAGGATAGCTAGGCATATGAAAGAGGTATTATGTGTTGTCCATGTTTGGTAGAAGAGAATCCAAAATTTGCCTACCAAACTTAGTTGCCCAGCCTTTTAGGATTGTGTGGAAAAATTGACAAAAAATAATGTGCAAGAAACCCACTTCTCATGTGGTATTCATGATAACCAGCTAAATGAGGGATAGAAGATGAAGTAAACGGACCAATATACCCACTGCAACTCTGCAAGAACTCGCTGTGAGTGGTGAAGGACAGTACAAATGGTTTTGAAATTCAAATGGTTCTTGACTATGAATATATATTACAAGATGATTTGGTTACTGTTCGTGATTGATTTGGTTGTTGAGATGCTTAGCCATCTGAACCATATATTGTGAACTTCAGGCATTATCTCTGGCGATAAGAGATAGGCAACGATAGAGTAACATTACTTTATTAGGCAACCGTATTTGTTATTTAAATATTACGGGTTACTTTTGTAATTTTATATCATTTACCCATCAATATTCTATCATCAACCAAATATAGATTTTATAAATCTTACCTAATTTGCCCGGTAAATTTTTTTCTAACCAAACAACTTTTTTTACATTTGCCTACCAAACTCACTTTTTTCCTATCAATTACATTTCCATTTCAAAAAATTTCTCCTGAACCATCAATTACATTTTCCTAGTATTCAAAAAATTTCTCCTCAACCAAACGTCCTTAATGTTTTCTTTTCTGCTGATCTCTCGCGTTTTGCAGAGGAAAATATTTTTAATATAATGGATTTACCGAGTATACATCCTTTACTAAATATTGAAAAAAATTCATATTCTCGTTTCAAAAAAAAAATGTTCCTTGCTAAGAGCTTATGGACTTAATTAGTTTTCGTATGTCCCCACCTTATGTGGACCTCGATTGCCATAAAATGATTAACCAACAAAAACGTCAAATCAGATAGAATATTTAGAGATACAGAGAGCCTTGACAAAAAAAGAAGAAGCAAGTTTGAACGTGAATGGAAAATGGTGATGCATGTCTTTTCTCTAATCTCAAGGGTTAGGAACACATCTGCATCCAATAAAAATAAAATGAAGAAGAGGACATTAGTCTACAGTCTATACTCAGTGCTTAATTCTTACAATATGATTGATTACAAACATTAAAATCGTATTAGTTTGAGAGATTTCACCGTTCAATCTCTGAAACTCCGTTTTCTGATGCACCCTCTTAGTATCTTTATTCCTTGCTACATGGTACTCACTTCAGAGAAGGTTTGCTTAATTGTATGAACACTACTTGAGCACAACAATTGCAGAGCTAGGGAATGTTTAGTTAAATTTATCAACACTGCTTCAGAGAAAATTTGCTTAATTGTATACTCATGTCCTAGACATGAGATGTGGTTTAGTCAGTTAGTAAATAAATTTTTTTATGAAAAGTCAGAATTTGAAATCCATTCAAAATTAACTCTACGCCAAAAAAGGTGGGACCACATAAGGTTTTGCAGAAGAAATTTAATTTAATTTTTTATAATTTTTAATGGGGATAGTTATATTTATAAACTCTTACAAAATATATCATGTACTTCCGAGAGAACATTAGGTTATACTATGTTCTCCATTTGCAAAAATTACAAAAAAAATTTATAAATGGATCTTTCCCCATCTTTAATAATATAAATTATAAGAGTGGAATAAATAACTTAGTATATATACAGTACATAATTTAAAAAAATTATACATTACAGCAACGAACATTGAAAAAATTCAATCATCAATACTTGACATTATTCTTTCAATAAATTATAACAGATTATTAAAAGTTTAAAACCCATAAATTGGAAAAGAGAAAGACAACAATAATTGTATTCTTGGATTTTTTTATTAGTTTCTTTCTAAAAAATAATTATTTATTAACTTTAAAAAAATGAAATAAAACAAATAATCTTACTATATAGAAAGTAGAACCAAATTTTGGAAAGTTAGCTGAGGTGTCGCATTCTCCTTAAATCTCAGCTTTTTGTTCACACTAGAGGATGTCTTGAAAACTTACTTCTTTGGGAAATATTTTTTTACGGTAAATAATTTTTTTTGAAACAAAAGTAAATAGTCTGTACAATTATTTTTTATAGGTGGCAGACAGATGTATTAATGGGCTTCTCGATTCTGGATTCAAAATTTAAACTTTCAACGTGAAATGGGTTGGAAAAGTTAAAATAATTAAAAGATGTTTTGAAATTTTCTATGTATTCATTGAATGTATTAAAAATAGTTGTAGTGCTGATACGGGTTGTTTTGGAAACTTAACCATTAAGATAGAGTTGCTTTGGAAAATTAAAATTTATCATAGAAAATTACTTTTTCTGCTTTAGAAAATTACTTAACCAGTAAGATTCATTGCATGTATAAAAATGATATTTGGTGTTGCTTTTGCCTTTTGGTCTGCATCGAGCATTTTGTATCTTCTTTGGTCTATTTCTCTACTCCTCCTCTGATTTTATCGTTCAACATAATGTCCTCAAAATACGACTTTGTAAAGGATCTTAATCCGACGAAAGAAGAGTGGAGGATTAAAGTGCGTGTAGTTAGGTGTTGGAAGGTTCCCAGTTTTAATCGAAAAGATTTTGATGACAATGTGGATATGGTTTTGGTCGACGAAAGGGTAATGTATTTTTTCTTTTTTTTTTAATGTTTTTATCTTTTCGGTAGCTCATTGTCATTTTTATTTTTATTTTTGCTTTGTTGCGTGTTTTCATTTTATAGGGTGGAAGGATCCATGCTACGGCCAAGGGTACTTTGCAGGTTCGGAAGAAAATTCGTGAGGGTGATGCTTATTTTATAAAAAATTTTGGAGTTGGGTTGAATACGGGTAATTTCAGGCCAACACGGCATGAATATCGTCTGTCTTTCAACTTGAGGACGGACGTGAAATCCATTGTTGATGCTACGATTCCTGAGCGTGGTTTTGATTTTGCTGAATTTGACGTTATTGAGAAAGAATCCTCTGACTCTCCTTATTTAATAGGTGATGGGATTGGTGTATTGTGTTATTCGCTTTCAATTAAGATTTTGTATATTGGACGTAAGGCTGAAACCCATGTTAATTGTTGTGTAGACGTCATTGGTTTGCTGTCTAGAATTGGGGAAGTACGTGAGCATGTCATCTCTGGTAGGAATACAAAAATGGTTGTCGTGGAGCTTGACAACCTGAGGTATTTATGTTATCTATATTTCTGATAGTATTGTAATGTAATTTCTTATGTGTTTTTGAATTTAAAGAGAATGAGATTTTACATCATTTCTTATGAGTCTTTTGCTTATATATCATGATAGGGGTCAGAAACTTGAATGCACTTTGTGGGAGTCATACGTAGACGAGGTCCAAACTTTCTTAGCAAAGAATCAGATTGCTCAAAATGTTATAATACTTCAGCTTGCAAGGATAAAGGGTTTTAGGGGTACTTTTTTTGTGATTAAAATTCTCATTTTTTATTTTTTTGTTTTGCTGTTTTACTTTTTCTTTTATTTACGTAGCATTTTTTCCAGGAAAGATTGGAATAGCTAATACAAAGTATACGACGAAAATTCTTTTTGATTCCAATATACCTGAGATCGTAGAGTTCAAAAAAAGGTGGGCTGTCGTGACAAATTATGAGACATTGCTTTTGCTCTATTCACTCATTCTTTTATATATTTTTATATTTCAGGCTTTCCGGTGATCTGATCGAAAGTAGTCAGATGTTGACTCAGTTGTCCAGCCCATCTTCATATTCTTATGAAAATGATTTTCTGAAGGATACAGAGAGGAAATTTCTTACTGATATTAAGAATTGCATGGATGCTACTACTTGCATTACTTATGGAACTGTAAGATCCATCGAAAGTAAATACAACTGGTGGTACAGGTCCTGTAAGAAATGTCCATATTCAGTGTGTGAAGATTTTGAGAAATGGTATTGTAAGAACTGTCAAAAACATTGGGATGAATATACTCCGAAGTAAGCCATTTTTTGATTTGTCATTGTTATCGAAAAATTATTCATGCACACTGTGTGACTGATGTAAAATTCAATTTTTTACATTTTTAGGTTCAGTGTTCAAGTCAGAGTTGTTGATAACACGGATTCTGCTTCTTTCGTACTGTTTGATAGAGACTGTCTTTCTTTATTAGGAGTGAGTGCTGCTGAATTGCGCGAGCAACATTTTAAACGGGTTTGGTTCTCAAAACTTTGAATTTTTTTATGGGGAAGGATATCGTAACAACCAAGTTTGTGTTACTACCATATTACTACCGGTCAATCTCACCGTTAGATCGCTTATGTTGATCTAACGGTTATATTTATTTCTATCTTTGTATGGTTATGATTCCCCAAATTTAAAGTAAAAATATTAAATATGGGAAATCATGACCATATAAAAGTGAAAATAAATATAAAATATTAAATTTGGGGAATCATGACCATACAAAGATGAAAATAAATATAACCGTTGGATCAACATAAGCGATCTAACGGTGAGATTGACTGGTAGTAACATGGTAGTAACACAAACTTAGTTGTTACAATATCCTTCCCCTTTTTTTATTAGTGAGGTTCTCAAAACTTTTAACACCCTTAGGCTCCAATCCTCTTTATAATTTGAACTCTTAACTCACCCAAATCAATTCTCGAGCTCTGCTGGGGTTGCATTTCTCACAAGACAGATTCATACAACGCCCAACAAATCAGAAAATAACCCACCCACCTGCAACCTCAATTTGAGCCAAATTGCTGTTGTTTATGTTTCCAAAGAATCCAAAATTTCCCCTCACCCATATCAGTGAATACAAATCAATTAGCTACAAGCAGCGCATATTGAAACAAACAGATGCTTGAATCATACTAATAACAGTAACCCAGAGAGAAACCTGCAATTCTGAAGCGAAATCCGGTTACCCTTGAGCCTAAAAAAACCCAAATTCACCAACAAACAGACCACACAATGCAAAGACAAATCTCATCTTCCCGACGCCAAAACCCTAGAGATCAAACCGCAACGGAACCCACTAACTCAATGAATTGAATGGCAAATCAAAACCCTAAGTTTGAATCACCAAACCCGGGTCCGAAAAACCATGGTTGTGTCGAACAGCACGAAGCGAACATTACATCAGTGCACCAATTTAAACCCTCATTGTTTCACCAAATTCCAAAGCTTCGAACTTCAAAATTCGAAATTTGAAGTAGAGGGGTAGAGATCAGTGAGTTGGGGAAAACTGTATTACGAGAAAAAAATTAAATTAAATTAAAAAAAAAAGGAACCAAAACCAAACGAAAATTAAAAAATAAAAAAGAAATTCAAATTGCAATTGAAGGAAGCACAATGAAGAACAAAAACTGAAGGAAGCAAGTGCGTAAATGAAAAACAAAGGGACTTATACATTGATTGAACTCTTACCTTCGCAAAGTTCAGGAATTGCATACAAATCTCGAACCTCACTAACTGGGTTTCAATCTTCCAAGCTTCGTCTTTTGCCTCTCTCTTTCTCTCTCTTTCTTTTAATTTAATAAATTTTTTTTTCTTCTTGTTGTTGGCGATTTTATATTGAGCTTTGCACTTTGTAGCTCGATCGCTGCTAATAGTATCGTTGCTTCCTCTTCTTCGCTTTTTTCTTTCGTCTTTTTCTTTCTTTCTTCGTATCTCTCAGCAGGTCTTCCCCTTTCCAATTATAAAAAAATTATAATTATAATGGATAATCAACCGTTAAATTTCCGCATCAATGATGGTCATTTATTGTGAATTAATAATTAATTAATGAATTTAATTTACGAAAATCATAACGTTAATTGGCATGTTAATACATGGTTGTAAGATATTATAAAAAAAAAAATAAAAAAAATAAGTATAGCTATCTCATTGATAATTAAGTGATTTTATCAATCAATTTTTTTAATCAAATTGTAAAATCTTTTGAGGTTCTCAAAACTTCCTTCATGTTAGTTGTCAATGACAAATTTGTAAGTTAACTGTGTAAAATTTAATGCTAATATGAAAATCTCAATTACACGACACTCTTTTAAGTATCATACATTAAACTTACAAGACTTAATATCAGCTCGATAGTCCAGCATGGCAAATATATAAGATTTTATGGGAAAACGTGCGAGACTTACAAGTTGGCATTAAATCTCGTACGATCAATGTGCGAGACTTAAAAAGTCCTGCATATTTGACGTGCAGAACTTCTACATTAGCACTTAGTTCTACATCATTGATATACACGACTTGTCCCGTATAACCAATATACAGAATTGATCGCATTAGTTTGAGATATTTTTTTAAAAGTGAATTAAATAGGTATTTTTTTTATATACAAAGCAATTATTTGGTCAAAAAAAACCTTGAAATTCTTGTTCTTAATACACACACACATCCAATTTCAAATATTAACAACTTGTTGTAAATAAATAATAGTATATGACAGCGACAATTTTAAGCTAGACTATAGGAAACCTTAGGAATTAAATGGCAGAGGTAGGGTACTACGGGCAGCCCAATTATGTGCTGAAGAGGCCCATGTTCAGAAACCGACACCCCATAAATCTAATTAATTGGCACTTTTTATGACCAAAAATTAATTGCACATATTTGGTAGTGTGCATTGACAAGGAGATTCGGGGCTCAAGAACCCAAAAAATGCGATCATTAATGAGAATGGCAACCAAACCAAGACATAATGGATTCACCACTAGCAGACATTCTTTAATTTGATTTCCATTTGAGGCAAATGGGGACACACCTCTACGGTCTTTTTGCTGTTTAATCTGTCACCAAAATGAAGTGGACGTCCTAGATTGCCACAAAACAAAAAAAAATCCGATTCTGCTTAGAAAGATGGAGAGAAAGCAAATTCCCCATCCATCTGTGACTTTGTTTTGTTTTCTCTCGTGTGTTATGTTACATAGCTATCATAGTTACGACACATCATGGTAATTGGGAAATGATACATTAAGTAGAGAGTAGCTATGCAGTCCCCACAACTAATAGAAAGATAGAAACGTTTTGGTTTTATATTCTTTTTGCAAACCCTCATAACAGTTTTCTGCAAACACTCTTAACAGTTTTCCCCCATACTTTCTCATTCCGCTGTTCCTTCTCTTTCATTTCAGTTTTTAAGCAGCACCCATTTGTTTGACATAGACGTTACGCCCCCAAATTGATGTTTTATCTTCAATGGCAGTATAATGGAATAGGAAGTGTACGTTTCAATCCTCTGACAAACACATGACCAATCCTTTCCCCTTCTTCTTTTTTTTTCTTTTTTTTTTAAATATAAAATTATTACATTTCTATTTAAAATTCCCATTTGTTTTTGGGCTACCCTTATTTTCCATTAGTTTGTTGGATGCTTGGAGCTGCAATCTATAGTCCCATCAGAACCCAACATATCTTTAGTTGTCATTGATATATGTACATGAACAGTCCAAGATCCTTCCTTGCAACTATTTTTTTGAGATCTCTAATTTTTGAAGTACATAGTGAAGACAAACATGATCTTTGTCACTGGGACAATGTTGGTTGTTAGGGGCGTATTTGTTCTGTCCTTTATTGGTTGCTCAAAGATAATGAATATCATTGACAGATATGAATTTAGTTAATAACACAATCTTGACATGTTTTTTAACCGAAAAATGATATATTTTATTTTGTATGTGCCAACAACATACAAAACCAACTAATTAATTGTTTTCCCTTTCCTCTGTATTTTTTGATGCCTGCTTTAATTGACTTTCAAATTATATTGTCCACTAGTATGGTGACAATATTATTACTAATTTATTTATTAACTTTTTTTTTTTATATACCCATTTGAAAAGAATTCAATGAATCTTTTGGCAGCTATTGGCTAATAATTGTTCACATTACCTTTAGTAACTCATGAAGCAAGAGATAAATAAAATTGCTTTTCAACCATATCTGCATCTTGGTTCTCCAACTTGGCTATTCTTAAATAGAAAAGGTGGATTCAAATAAGAGATGCAGACAGAAATATTTGCATCATGTGAATCCTCTTCTGTCTCAAGAGAATAGTAAATTATTCTTATAGAAATAAGGTCAACATGGCTCCTGTCCCTGACTTATTTTTCCCCTTTTCAGGTTGGACACATTTAAACAAAAAAAAAACATGGAAAAGAGGAGAAAACTCAAGCCATTAAAAATATATGTTTCCCAAATACTCATTCCCAACAAGCCAACAAGGTATTTACTGGAAAATATCTCCCCATCTACATCACCATTAGATTAATATTTTCTCTCTCTTCGAATTTTTTTTAACATTCTCTCTCTTTATTTTTTTTGGTAATGTGATGTTGTGTGTGTAGTAAAAAAATTTTTTGATAGTTAGAATATCCTTAACCCAAAAACAAAACATGGAAAAAAAAGGAGAAAATATTTTTGATTAAAAATATATATTTCCCATATATATTCCCATAAAAATAAACAAGGTAATTTGTATATGGAAAAAAATAAATTAATGGAACTCACTTTTATGTGAAATTATGCACAACTATTTGTCATAATTAAAAATAGGTGAAAATATTTTTGATTTAAGTGTAAGAATATTTTATCTGTTACATTCATATAAAAATAAATTTAGCAAATAATTTGTAAAGAAGAAAGAAAATAAATTAATGGGGTTCACTTACTTTTATGTGAGTGTGATATAGAAAATATTTATACGGTAAAAACAGAAATGTTAAAACCCTTAAAATAAACTTAACACCTATTCCTTTGTAAGTATAATAGATCTGTTAGAATATTATTAGTTATCATTAGTTTATGAAGTTTATCCATATTTTGTTACATGACTTGGCTTAATCAAATGCAGATCTCACTTTTATCTCAAGAGTTAAATAATAATATCAAAGTAAGAAGCGTATCTCCAACACTAAGCGGCCTCTCATCACATGTGAAAGTTTTCTAATGATAACCTACTAATTACAATGGAAAGACAAAAGCGCCTCTTCCTTTTCTCTTATTTTCTGGGGGGACTAGAGAAAACGAGCCAAGTCTTTTTGTATTCTTTTGGCGCATACGAATAAAAAGCATTTCAAAAATATCCAATAAAACAACACAAGAGAGAGAGAGAGAGTAAGACAGCTTTTGTGTTTTCAAGCTTTTACCTTCATTCAAATAAAAAAAAAAGCATCCCATCGCCATCTTTTTCAAGCTTTAAGGGTCAGAACTCAGAAGTGCAACCTAGAGGACACATGCAAGACCCCTTCCCCTTGTTTTCTCATTTCCATTGGGCAATCTTTCCATAAGGATAAAAAAAGGCTGGCACTCCCCAAAACAAAACATGTGCCCCTTTTTTTTAGGTGTTTTCACAATTTTACCACCACCTTTGCAAATACAGTTCTGTGTCAGTATATCCATATGAAGACTTAAACAATAAAACAAAATAATCAAGAGAAGGGATATTATCAGTACCAATATTTTCTACTACTAACTCACTACCTATTTAATCATCATTTGATCAATATTTTCTTTTTTTTATTCAAAAACATTTTAACATTCTCTTTCATTGATCCGATAGTGATTAGATAGATAGTAAATTGGTAGTGGAAAATTTTGGTAGTAAAAATATCTTCCCACAAACACCGGATGAAGAAGATTCAGGTTCAGTTTGTAAAGAGACAAATAATGTCTAGCAATGAAAATGGAAGTAAAGAAGTAAAACTCAGTAAATTGAGAAGCAGATGGAATATCATACAAGCATACTAAGTTAGAAGAACTAAACTAATATCCTTAGAAATTAACTAACACAAATAACAGAGAGAAAGAAGATTAGATAGCTATTTTCTTTCTCCCTCTTATGTTTTTTTTTTTTTCCATTCAAAATATATATATATCAAAGCCAGTCAGAGAACAGCGCTTCCCAAATCTCTGTGAAGACTTCAACAATGATCTTATGATGATGATCCGAATTCAGTGACAGAAAACACTGCAACAGATTCTCTAAATCCGCAGGCGAAAATATCTGCTTCTCAACAATCATCTCCACCATCGACGTCCTAAAATCATTGTAAGGATCACTCGAGCGCTTCACCACCGCGAACGTGTCCTTCACCTTCCCGTGCAATGGCAGAACACCCATCTCAGAACTCCGGTCATTTTTCCGGCGTGAAGGGTGCCGGCGGCGAGACCTTGAGGAATCAGAAGACAGGCTCTTGGAAGAGAAAAGGGTGTCAGTTTCATCGTCTTCATCATCGCTGCTATACCACCAATACCCACCAAAGTTTGTATCTTTAGCACAAGAGTTAAACGGGAACATCTCTCTGGCCTTGCTTTTCTTCTGGGTATGCTTCTTCTTCTTCTTTTTCTTCTTGTTCCTTACGTTTCTTGCTGAAACCTTTGTTTTCTCATCGAAACCGAAGTGGTTCTCGTGGATAGTGTTGAAGGTGGTGTTTGGTGAAGATGGGGGACACGACCTGCCATTGAGGCTTGCATTTCCATTTCCATTGCCATTGCCACCCAAGACAAAGGGTGATGACCACTCTGAGATTTTGCGTCTGCGAAGAGAATCCTTAACCGAAACGAAACATCGGTCATCCATGGTTTCAGACCCTTTGGGTCTGCAAATGGGTGGAAATGGTCGAGTTTTGGGAGATGGTGGCTCGATCAGGTGGAAGCCACGGTGGTTGGGTGGTGCAAACACTGCTTTTTCCATTACATCAGTTAAGTTTCGGGTCCTGCAGGAACCGAATGAGGATCGGAACACGCGAGAGATTCGCATTTTGAGCTTGTTTTGATTTTCCATTGAGGAGTGTGATGGAATACAGAGCCACAATGGGGAGAGAAAAGAGGAGTGAGTTATTTGAAGGAGAATAATGAGGAGGGAGAGTTATAAAGGGATGAGAAACTGAAAGTTTTATTAATTATGATTTAAAAAGAAAGGGAGAAAAAAAAAAAAAAAAAGGGAGTGATGCAACTTTTTGTTGTTTTTTCTCGTCCTCTTCTCTGTCCTGATTGTCCAGTGAGTGGATCAATGACACAATTTTGTTTTTGTTTACTTAACACTTGCAAGTGCAACTGTGCAACAGTTGAAATTGACCTTCGTGCTTTAATGTATGTGGCCACCGGGTTTAACTTTTTCATTTTTTTCCTAATAAATGAAAGCTGCTAATGCATTAAAAAGTATACTAATGACCTTTTTAAGTTACATTTCAGCATAAATGTTTGACTTGAATGACATTTTTCTTCCTTTTTTTTAAATTTATTATAATATTTTCTTTTCTTTTTTTTGGTGAAATATGTTGTGTTATTCATTATGCACTAAAGTTAGAAAAGGGAAAATAAGAATTTTTTTATGTTCCGTGAATGAAATTTTATAACCTGATTAAATTGGTAAAAAATTAGAATTGTATAATATTCTTTAAACTGTTTTTTTATTTAGTATTAGTACTATTATAAAATTTAAAAAAATTTATAATTTTTTATACTATGATTTACTTTGTTTTTTTAATAAATCATATGGAGCCTTTTGTCAAATTTTACCCATTTCAACTACTCAAGTTTAGGTGTAAAATAATTGGCGTATTGGAGAATTCAAATTTGATGGGAGTAAATTTTACCCTTTGTCCTTTTATTTTCCGCTCTAACTTCAACTACTGGGTATGAGTGAAACTCTGAAAAGCATAAAGCTTCCTGGATAAGTAACAACACCAGGGCATGGCCGCATGGGTGAGGCTTGCTGGACAAGAAATTTTTTCAATTATCCTAGAGAGAAAAAAAATTGTCAATATTTTTACTAAAAAAATAAAATAAAATCAATTGTCACAAGCATAGTTTCTTTTTTTTAAATAACTCCCACAGTTTGATATCCGAGATCAAGAATATTTTTTGATGTTTTGGGAGCACCATATTCCCTTCCAAAAATGACAAATAATGGATTGAGAGAGAATTATGAAAAAAAATTAAATAAAACTACTTTTTAATTTTAAGAAAAGGATCACCCAATTTTCAATGGTCCTGTACCACTAAAAAATTTCTACAATAGATCGCGTCACGAAGAAGATTTACAATGATTTTCTTCCTTTTTTATTTTTATTTTTCATACCTAGAAGTTGAGCGGAGAGCCAAGAATTTCTCCTAGTTTAGATAATACCGAATGTGTTCACTCCTTGTACCTGACGTGTAAATTATTGAAAGTGAAGTCTATTATTCTAGTAATTGACTGATTGTACCAATTAAGTAAAAAAATAAATTTTCAACTGCAGCGCATGTTTGCTCTGGGACATACATTGTGGTAGGGGACCAGGATCAAGGACGTAAATTGAACTAGCTCAAAGCGCTTAATGGTGTTTGAAATTCAAATGGTAGAAAAAGCGAGCTCGTATCTCCTAGTAATGCGCAATAAGAAAAATAAAATTAAAAGTGCCACATTAACATAGCCTTTTCAATAACAGTTTAAGAATCTTTACCTAAACTTGATTTCTTCTACATAGACCCGTGATAGATTGAAAGTATCATATCAAAAAAGATTTACTTTAAAACAAACTAAGCAATAAAGTGCCTTCCTTTTATTTTTTAATTCTTTATATTTGGAAAGTATATATTGTGACTTAAAACACCAAAATGAAATACTCTCGCATGTTTGCTTATTTTTTCATGGTTTTCCTCTTTCTCAATACAAACTCAAACAAGGAAGGGTGGAAGCTTTTTCAATTACTTTTTCTGTTAGATGTCAGATGATTGTTCACATCTAGCTACTTGATGACAGTATAACAAAATAGCAAGCTCATAAGGTTTTTAATGACATGCCCACCTAATAGTTTTTTAGTCTTTGATTATTTTTAATGAAGGTCACGGATAAGTATATATTCACATGAGATATAATGTCTGTAGGTATTATATAACAGCATTTTTAAATTATTTCCGGTCTCCCCTCTACATACAAAATTACAAACCCTTCTCTCCTAAAAAAAATAAAGAAGAGAAAAAATCTTAAAATCCAATTTTATTAATATTATATAGGTTTGGGTAGCCCATTTTATTGCGGTGTGCTCCTTTGCAAGCTCAACAACCTTCAGAATATGCTTCAGGAAAGGAAAGACAATTATGCTTTATTACTTATTGCTTACAGATCGGCATGGAGCAACCGTGATTAAAATGTTACCCTTCATCAAGTATTTTTTCTTAAATATCATGTGAATAGTGTTATTATCTAATATGTTATGTGGGCGAGTTTATTGGACACTGTAACGAACTCAGTTGCTGACGTATCACGTTTTAGTGAACACCAAATTTGCTATCCAAAGTAGAAAATTTGGTATTTTTTTTAATTTGGTACTTGTTATTCATTAGAAATGTGATATATTAGCAAATTGAGTTCGTTACAGTGCCCAATAAACTTACCCACGTGACATATTAAAAAATAATATCATTCACATGATATTTAGATAAATTTTTTTGATGAATAATTAAATAATGATATTTTGTTCGGTGTCGCTTGACATCAAAGTGTCTTGCGGGGCACTAACAAGTAGTACCTAGTACCTATACTTATTGTACTCATCTAGAGGGAACTGCGCATCCTCTAGACCAATTGTTGAATAGTGACTTTTGACCAAATCATTTCAATCAAAATGGTGGGTTGTTTTCATTTCAGATTGCCGCATATTTTAAATAATTTCTACAAGTACATTAACCCCAAAATCAAGAAAATAGATTTAAAAAGAATGAGATAATATATATTTACAAATTTTTTTATTTATAAACTTTTATAAATTACACTAAGTATGGCTGGTCATATTTTAATCATGTAGTATATGATCAGTCGTACTTAGTGTAATTTGAAAAAAAAATTTATAAACAAATTCTCTCTCTTCAAAAATATATGGACTAGAGACCAATCAACCTAACCTATCATCTATTGCTTTTCTCATTTGATTTTGGAGCTTTTTTTTTAATTGGATTTAAAGAGGTAAGAAGGGGGTGGGAGCTCGCAAGTATATTTTTTGAGTTCTCTGAGTCTGAATTTAGAAGAAAGCTACAAAAGTTGATAGTGCATGTTTGAGAGAGAGAGAGGGGGAAATTTGATTTTCGATATGTGAGATACGGGAGTGGAGGACAAAGGTAATATTGTCATCTTTTCCATGTTCCCATCTAAATAGATATTATTTAGTAACTTTGTCAACATGCTCGTGTCTTGCTCGACTCGTCCGGTAGTTAGAAGACAAGATTAGAGGTTTGAAGTCTTTGGCTACACCAACTTGAATCTTAACAAAGTACCACACTTAGCTTCCCCAAAAAATTAAGGGTGATAGTACCGGGTAACTGACCAAAATGTCACTGTTCATCAACTTTTTTACCTAAATGCCACGCGAACAGTATTATTTCCCAATCTGCCACGGGGTCAAGTTTGCTTCTGACACAAGCGAACTCAGTTTGCTGACGTGTCACATCTTTAGTGGATAACAAGTATCAAATTTAAAAAATAAAATGAAGATCAGCCGTAGGCGAACTTAGTTAAAAACAGAGGTAGCATGTGTCAGAAGCGAACTCTGACACCACCAGCTTCCTGACACATCATTATGCATAATTCGCTACTGCCGCAAGCGACCTTGTCTGCATGGCAGTTTAAAAAATTAATTCAAAAAAATGACATTTAGGTAAATTTGTGTGCGAACAGTCCTTATTTTCCTATATCCCATTTAAACACTAGCACTAAAAAAATGTACTTGAAATCAAGAGGTCAAGTCCTTTCTCTCTCCGAAGAGAATCTCAAAGTCTTGGAAGCTTCCAAACACATAACGACACATGGAAGAGAACAGCTCTTACCCTTTACTTCAAATGCCCCACCAACCAAGGGTTAACAGACAGTATGGGATAGTTACAGTCAGCTTTTGAAATTCACGTGAACTTAATGACAAGAAGAAACCATTACAATTACATGGATTTCTTGACACACTGTTGCTTCGATTTGCTCTGCTTATGATTATATAAAAGGCTCTGAGCCCTGTTTTTGTTAGCTTATGGCTTGTCAATGAAAGCAAAGGGAGGTGTTAGTGTTTGACATTTGGATCATGACGTATGGTCCTGATGTAGCATACTCTTATTTTTCTCTTTATGCACAATTTCATGAGCTTGTCCTTTCTATTGGCTATACATGCGTGACACATTGTGTAATTCTTCAAATCCCACACGTAACGCATAGTATATTTTTTACAAGTGAATGAAGTGATTAGGTAATTATTTCAAATCCCATAACGTTAAGTTTGTATGGAACTGTTTTGTCTTGCAGAATCAGCAAGGGCATTGAACCAAAATGACACCCTGAGCAAAAGTCTGGACACTGATGCTTCATCAAAGAGAGGAGTATTGCTGGGATATTCAAGTGTGATGAGTCCCACATTAGTTGGTAATGAGCTAAGTGAGGAATATATAAGTGGAAGGACCTGTGGACCCACTGCCTTAAGGTTTTGGGTTGAGACATGATGTCGAAACCACTTCAGCTACTTGGAGTAGCTTGGCTCATTTTGGTGGTGGCCCCCGCCACGGCTTCCCTGCACGACCCGCCTGACAAGTATAATATGTTTAAAGTTTTGAATTGAAACCAGCTAGTTGCAGGCACAAGCGAAGTAAGTTGCAGACACCAGCTGATGCTTTTCGCAAATGGTACAAACCAGTGATTTTAAAGTCGAAGCAGAAGCAAAAATATGTCCATTTCGATAAACTAAACAATGCAAAAAGTGACTAGGAACATGAATTTCGTACTCTCTTCGCCATATGACTTAGATTAATGTCAATCCGCATCTGAGGAGCAGAGTACCCAATTTTATCAAGGATTCAGCACCCGTGACTCAAACTGTAGCTGTCTTTTATACACACACGTTTTTTTCCCACATTTTCTTTATCATCATTCAACAGATAAAACTAGTAAATTAACAACTCCAGGGTGCTGGTTCATTAGGGACCAACCAAGTCCATGGGGTGGCAACTGAGTCATGTTTCAGGTTAGGTCTCAGTATTTCTCCCTGATGCCAAGCAAGGAAGCATTCAATTTTCTGATTGTTGAAAGTCATTCAATTTCTCCATGATGCTAACTTTGAGACCCATATTCCTTTTAGCAACGTAGGGATGTATTGAAGAGCATTCCTCGTGATGGTTAATACTAAAGGCTGTAAAACTTTGTTTGAAGTTACATTTTGTAATATGCTTTTTTGTGTTTTTGGTAACTACAGTTTGAAGTTACTTTTTGTAATATGCTATTTTGTGTTTTGGTGGGTTTTTTTTTTTTGTGTTTGTACGTGTGGATTAATTGTACTTAGTGTCTATGTTGCACCGAGACCCACACAGGATACGATACGACACGACACTCCGACACGTTAATTCAAATAAATGTTAAATTTCGACACATTAAGACACGTTTTAATATTATATAATATTTTAAATTAATGTAGTGTATATTATATTTAGTACTCAATAATTAAACAAAAAAATAAAGCTAAACTTATAATGCTCATTAATTTTATAAAGAAATATAAGATATCTCAAATATTTATATTAAACTCAATAAAATCGTAATCATAATCTAACGAATCTAATAATTGGAACTCAAAATGCAATGCAGCATAACCTTTGAACCTTTTTTGAAATTTTCCAACTAGTATTAGAGTGTCGGGAAGTGTCGGAGTATCGCTGAGTGTCGGACACGACGAGGCTTCATAGCTTAGTGTTGTACATTCTCAAAGAGACTTGTAAATTTTTTTTATTTTTTTTCGCTGGGATTGAAATTTTTTGTACTCTTGTCCTTTATTTTCCTGTCGACCCAGTTGAACGTGGGCATCTCATTAAAAAATGGGAAAAGTGTTTATATTTTTAAATGACACAACTTATATTTTTTCACTTTCACAAAGAGGTGGGACCGACCTTTACTTTTTTTTTGTCAACTCTCTCTCCTACTTTATCTATCTCTTTCTCTCTCTTAAAATGACATAATTTTACCTTCTTTAAAATTATACACACTTTTTCCTTAAAAAAATTATCTGGTACTTACTTATGAACATTAATATTAGGGTATAATGCTACTTGCCTCGTACCTTTTTCTAGCATTAAGCACAATTTCGTAAATGTTTGTAGCTAAAAGCATAATTGATCGTGCTTAGAATTTGTTTAATTAGATTCATATATAATCAGCAATGCAATTGCGATTTAAGATAAAATATCGGGTAATCAGAAAGGAGAAAGCAAACACATACCCGAATCTAGCAACACCTCCCCCTAAACAACTTCTATTTCCGTCCCCCTATCATGACTATGTTTCTTCTTCTTATTATTATTATTATTATCGTCAAAAAGATTTTCCATTTCTTCCAAGGACTTGCCTTTGGTCTCCGGCATAAATACATAAAAGAAAGCCGTAGCCAGAACCATGATCCCTGCCATCACAAAGAACATTCCTCCAAATGTTATCTTCTTGGATATGGTCAAGAACGTCATGGACACCACCCCACTCACCAACCGATTCACCGAAATTGCTAGACTTGAACCTTGGGCCCGAAGCCTCATTGGAAAAATCTCGGATGAGTATACCCACGTTATGGGCCCAAGCCCAATGGAAAAGAAAGAAACATCGGCACACACAGCCACGATACACAACACAACAGCCCAGACGGGCTTCCTGGTTGAATCCTCGAGAATCTTTGAGCCCAGGCCCAACCCAGACAAGGACACCGCCATGCCGAATGAGCCCAACAACAAAAGAGGCCTCCTTCCAAACTTATCCAAGTAGAGTGCAGAAAGCAAAACAAAAAAACTCTTAGCCAAACCCATGATCACATTAACCCCAAAGAGTTGTCTCTTGCTGTGAATTCCAGCGGCTCTGAATATCTCCGGGCAGTAATATATAACGGCGTCGTTTCCTGAGGCTTGCATGAAGAAATTGATCCCAATGGCAGAAACAAGCATGCGCCTAATGGGCCGAGAAGGGCTGAGCAAGAGCTCCTTCCAAACACCCTGGCCAGACCAATTACCATTTGGGCTTGGGCTTGGGCTTGGGCTGGAGAGCAAGGATGCGGCTTTGGTTATTTCTTGAAGCCTTAATTCAGCTTCCTCAGGATTTGATGAGATTGTGAGGAGAACACGTTTCGCATCGTCAAGTCTTCCTTTCATAACGAGCCAACGAGGTGACTCGGGCATGGCTATGACACCTAAACCAATACCAATAGCGGGTATGGCTGCAAGGCCAAGCATGAGTCTCCAACCCAAGTTTTGAGGGAGACCCGAAAGAGAATAGTTGATGACATAACCAAGGAGAATGCCGAGAGTGATGAAGACTTCGGGGAGGGAAGTGAGGAAGCCACGTGTCATGGCAGGGGAGAGTTCTGTCGTGTAGAGAGGTGCAATCATGAGTGCATAGCCAACACCAATACCAGCGACTACTCTACCAGCTAATATGAAATGGAAGGATGGTGCAAGACCCATGAAGATGGCACCAACTAGGAATGTGGATGCTGCCAACACAATTGTGTAACGCCTTCCAATCCAATCAGAGGTTTTTCCTGATGCCAGTGATCCAATTAGAGAGAACACGTTCAGTGTTCCCACCAACACTTCTTCTTGCACTGATGAGATTTTTAGGTTTTCCCTTATCAACACCGCTGCCCCACTCATAACCCCAATATCTGATCCATTCATCCATCCATCCATCAAACACAAACACACACATTTCCTTATCAATTAATTAAACTCCTAATAAAATATAAAAATAAATCATTTTATTTGGGTTTGCATGTTTTTCTGCCCCAAAAAATAAAAAAAATGTAAGGATATAAAAATGAGATGATGGAAATGAACTGACCATAACCGAGGAGAATGGAGTTGGTGGAAGCGAGAAGAGCACAGAGGAGTGTGAATCTGTTGAGGCGAGTGTGGGTAACAGCTGCGGTTTCTTTGCCATTGCTGTCCATTAATTTTTTCTGACTCGTAGGTGTGTGAAGAGGTGGAGGATGAGGATGAGGATGGATAGGGACCAGAGAGAGAGTTTAATTAGGTGAGAGTGTAATTGCAGTTTGCAGACAGAGCCAAATTGCGGTGCTTAAAGCAAAGTAATTGTCGGCTTCCCATTTAATGGCAAATGAGAAGTGAAAGACTAACGAGTTAAATAATATTCAAATGACGTGGCAAAATACCACTCGACCCTCTTCCCTCCAAACATCCCTTAATAACCCCCTATCTTCACCCAATTATATTATGGATTTTATCGATCTCATGGTAAAGAAGAGAGTTATCTTATGTTATAGAGACAAATTTATGAGTTTCACTACTTGAAAAAATAAAAATAAAAGGTGACACAGTTATCGAAAAATTTGTAGGAGAGAAAATTTATCTTATGTAAAATAAGAATAGTTTTTCCCTTATATTATTTACGGTTCATTTCTTTTCACATTTTTCTTTATCATAAAATAATATAAATATATTAGGTTGTAAATTAAAACTTCATTTTCACTACATGGTTTTACATTTTCATAACCATAGGTTTTGTTTTATATCATTTGAGTGGAGGACAGGCTGTCAGAACACCGAAACACACAACATCGTACCAAGACATCTTTGAAAAAAATCAATGTTTTATGAATTTTCTAAGAAATTTTTAACAAGTCTTTTCTAAAATTTTAAAATCGATTTGCGTATATTTTTAGAATAAAAATAGTATTTATTTTATTTGAATATTTGAAAATAGGATTTAGTTATTACTTTTTATTTTACCAAAAACGTAATTTTCACTTTAAGTACTGCCTGAAAATGCTAAAAACAACGTCTCTGATGGGCTATGTTATGTACCAATTAAAAACAATATAAGCAACATTTTTTTTTGGTTATAAGCAACATATTAATGAACAACTACCCCTGTTTTTAAGCTGGATTTTTTTGCAATTATTACTTTCATTGTCTCTGATGGGAGAAAGATTTCATTTTTTTTATTTTACTATAATTTAATAACTTGCATACGAAGTATTGTACAGGCACAAATAATAATAATAATAAAAAGAGTGGGAAAATTATTTAAATAAAACGACTCATTTAAACATCTAGTAATCCGCAAAAAAAAAATTAATTTTGGTACATGAAAGAATCTATGATGAAAATAATTTTATCGTTTACATACACATACAAGTGTATGGGGCTTGTATTTTTTTTCTCTCTTCTCTTCATATGATCTCACATAGACTCTATATATTTTTATATATGTATAAAATAATTTTATCTCTTATAACATGAGAGATAATAATTCGAAAATTAAATAATTTTTATATATGTATTGCTTTACCCGATTTTTATGATGGATTTATCATCTATCATTTAAAATGACCACAAAAACTTTCCTACACACACAATATTTTGTGGGACCCGCAACAAAAATAAAATAAAATTCTGGCACGTAAAACAAATCTCTATAACATAACACAATCACTTTTCCTATAACATAACTCTTATAAAACCCTTCTATGATTTGTCGACAAAGTTTCTCAGTTCCCTTTTTAACACTCATCCCTAAAACACAGGAAATGCGGAGCTTCAAGCATTAATAGCAAAAAATTTAAAAAAATTCAAAAACATTATTCTATTTACTAATTAAAAATGGGGGAAGGGTTGGAACTGTGGAAGTAAGAAAGGTATGAACTTAAATATTTTTGAGTATGAAAATTGGATTTTTTTTCTTTCATTCTCTTTCAAGGAATTAAAAAGGATTAGTAAGTTTTGTTAGAGGATTTCTATTTATTATGAGTCGTAAGCCTTGTGACTTCAATTTACTCCTCGATCAATTAGTTAGTACCCAAAGAGAAAGAGCATGAAGCTTCAAATCCTTGGTCGTATTGAAGGAATTATGGGATTTGTGGAAGCATTTAGACCATTTCGGTTTGGAATGTGACGGATTATTTATGTTTATCTCTTATTGTGCAGATCTATGCAGTATCTCTTCGTGTTTAATTATTTTACATGAACTGCTCTTTTATGCACGAACAAATTCTTTGAGTCTGGCTAATGGTAGATCTTTCAAACTATCTCTCAGAAGAAAATATGGTTGGTGTGTTAGCACTCTTTTACTATCACATAGATGACCTTACCTTTAGACTATGCAACCATCAAATGAAGATTCTAGGATGCTGATGAATATAATCCTAGCCCTAAACTGAATCAGCTCTAGATTCTTCTTATAAACTAAGGTTATTAAAGAGAAAGGAAACATTACATTTGGTTTGGGTGTTGCAATTTGTACTTTCTTTTGTTTAGTCGAAAGTCAAAAACCAACGAAACACGTATAAAAAAAAAAAAAAAAAAAACCAACGAAACGATAGTGACAGACTTTGGAAGAATATGCTGAGCAACTACACTCATGGTTCATAGTTCATATGCTTTAATGGACACACAGTCACACAGGCAGGTCTATAAATACATTTGTCCATGTCACGTAAAGAAGGGGAAGCCCCAAATTCCAAGCAACCCTTCCTGAGAAATACCTACTTGATCAAGACAGCGTCATTCCACGGGGTTAAACCGGCTTAGAAGTTTACGACCTAACTTATATTAGCCTAGGCTTGACATATTACAAATAGTAAAATAGAATAGACATGTGCTTTAAAAAAAATCTATTTAGAAAACAGACTATAAATTTTTTTTCTATATGTTGAGCCTATAAACTTACAAGTCGGCTTATATTATATTATTTATTTTCAATAAAATGATTATTTTAATAATTTTGAATAATAAAATAATATTATTTTAGTTATTCTTTTAATTGTTGAATGTTTAATAGACTTAAACAGGCCAACAGGTCAAGCCAATACTTTTATTTTTTAAATATAAATCAGGCCAGACTTGTAATTTGGGGCCTGCACAAGCTAACAAGTCAAACCAAACATAACATTTTTTTACACAGATATAACATATTTAAGTCAAAGTCTAGCCTAATCCAGCATATTTACTCCCCTATCTATAATATATCCAAAGCATGTGATATTAATGTACCAACTGTTGGAGCCTTTTCCAACATGCATCCAATTACGTACCTTACCAAGCAAAACAATAAAGGCAATTTATGTGTTCGACAAAAACCACCTCTTTCTCTTTTTTCCAATATTGTCAAGGTGCATCCAATTACGTACTCTTGGCTGCACTTGCAATGTAAGGAACCTTCCCGTACTCATAAGACACCTAATTTAGCATTAAACTCCATAGGATTCGTAGAATCTTATATGGCATAAATCATATTGCCTAGCAATCCATTGCTTAGACTCTTTCATACATGTCATGCCTCCAATTAATATATCAATATAATTATTTACTTCATTAAATCAATGCACCATGGCATTTAATGTTTACAACAAATCAACCCTATATATGTTCTTCTAAACAAATATACATAGGCTTATACAACAAATGCATAGAAATCATCTATGCTCTCAAAATACATAATCATGTCATATTCATGAGAAGTTTCATGCCATGCAAATGAACTCTATCTTGGCCTCATGCCACATTATACTCCAACATCATCTATATTAGTACTTGAAATATGGTCCTCACACGAGGTGAGATAATAATATCTATGAGACTTAATCCTTTATTTATAAAAACATTTTATCTGATGATGGATAGGACCCATTTTGTATGGCCAGAGGGCCACCATTATATGGGTCTAGAATAAAATAGAATGGTGATGCTAATTGACTTCGTTAATGATTTTTTTATCTCTTGATGATAATTAACTTTTTGTAATTGATTATGATAACTTCTCTATTTAAGGATGAGAAAGATGGTGATATGTGTGGATGGTGTGTTTCTCACCTGGGCTATAATACTTCAATATCATCTTAATACTATTGAGTCAAGGTATAAAGGAACCATAACTTCGATGGGAGTCTGAATATGCTATAATAGTGAAAATTTCACAATTTAAATGTGAAAAATCAAAAGTTGTTGTAAAATAAAAAGGTAACTAGGAAATAAACAAAAAAAAAGTGAGTAATAGAAAAAGAACAACTAGAAAAAAGAAAGAAAAAAAAAACAAAGATGAGAAAGAGATGTAGAGGAATAAGGGACTCATCGGGACAGTGACCAAAGTGACACGCTTGGACAAAAAAATTATCAGACTGCCACACCAACAGTAAATTTTGCCAAAATGCCACGCGGCATAATTCGCTACACAGTGTAGCGAAATATCCACGTCAGGATGCACAGAACCAAAAATGTCACATGTCAAATTTTGAGAAATTCGCTACATAGGGTAGCGAATTTCTCAAAATTTGACATGTGCCATTTTTGGTTCTGACGTGGCATATTTCGCTACACTATGTAGTGAATTACTTGCATGCATAATTCGCTACACTGTATAGCGAATTATGTCGTATGATATTTTAGCAAAATTTATTATTTACGTGACAATCTGATAATTTTTTTGTCTAAACATGATAAAATGGTCACTATCTCGAGGAATGGCTTATTTAGTAGTGTGCTTTTTCAGTAATGTCGGTCAACGAGATACGTACATGAGTTCTTTAAAATTTTAAATTTAAAAAGGAGAAAGAAAGAAGAACATTTATTATTCTTTAAGAGATAATAAATCAAAATATTAACTCAGTATAAAATACCCTTTAATTTAGTATGTAAGAGTGAATATAAAAAGGGATTAATATTTTTTCCACAACAAGATATGAAATTATCTCTTAAAACTTCAAAATAATGTCTTTTTAAGGTTCAGAAAAAAAATTACTTGATACAAGAAAAAAATAAAATTTTGAAATCACCCTATATTTATTTTTTTGGTACATTGTCAGGAAATATCCTCATTCAACCTTCTTCGGGCACCATGCCCTCGGGGTACGGCCCGTTTGGGCTAGCCCCTCATTGTGAGGGTCGGTGCTCTAAGCTTCGCAACCGAAGAAAGAACGAGACTAATCCCCAAACCAAAGATTTTTGGCTTATCTTTTGGCCCCCAAAGATTTTCCAAGAAACTGCTTGAGGCAGGGTTTGATCCCTGCACCAAGCAATCCCTTGAGAGCTTAGCTGCCAACTAAGCTACCCTTGGGGGTTATATTTTTTTTTTTTCTAAATGCCAAAATTACATCATTTTTGAAATTGATCAAAATAACTTTATCTCCAATTATAGAGGAAACATTTTTGTTAATGTTGTCAAAATTGAGTTTCTACCTAGAATGGAAGAGAATTATAGAAATGTAAATCGTAGAAATGACAAGAAACGTAAAGTGTTTACTACTTAAAGTCAAGATACAAAATTATATATGTAAATATATATGTATGTATATGTATAAAAAATATCACATAAGTCACAATTCAAAATCTAATGAATAGCTTCATATTTAAAAGATATAAGTCTCGTAACTAAAAATACATAACTCTAAAAATACAAAAACAGAAAACTGAGTTAAAAAATTTAAAAAGGGTTTTTTTAATAAGAAAATTTGAATTTAAGTAAAAAAAAAATCTTACATTTCTATCATTTTTTTTATAACAACATTTCTATCATTTTTATGTTTCTACGCGGTAATTTTATCCATTTTTATTAAAGACCATTTTAACACTGTGTTTCTACCATTTCTATATTTTTATATTAGATATGAGAACGATCAAGTTTATAGAAATTACAGAATATCTTTGGTACCAAATGAATACTAATGGAATATGTAATCTTTTACTGAATGATTCTGATATGACTGACCCACAAGGGGATCAGAATGGTTATAGGATAAGGGACGCCTTATCATGGCTTGAACTCCTCCATACATAATCTTTCACATACAGAACCCACAGAATTTGGGCACTCACAGGATTGAGCATTGGTCATTTCAGTTAAAGATTACACGTTCCTATATATGTTTGTATTTAGAACCCACAAAGTTTGGGTAGAACCCACAAAGGTTTGGGCATGACTAAATGAAAAACCCACAAAGGTCTGAACTTATATTTATTGTTTAAGATATTGTTTTCTTATTATAAATTTACTTTGTGAGAATGATATTTTCATTAAAGTGGTTGGATCGGTTATAGTTCGAAAACCCCAATATTACTGAGATTTGTCTCACAGGTATTTATTTTTATGCTAACCTTTCCAGAGTAAACAAACCAGTATGTGTAGCTTTGGAATAAGATAAAGTTCTATGGTTAAAGACTTTGAAGACTATATGGAGTTCAGTGGAGCAAATTAATAGAAAGAAAATTGTTACTTTTCACTTTAGACTATAATGTATTTATGACGTAACAATGAACTTGACTTCTGTATAATTCTATTTTAATGATATTTTGTCATATGCCTTATTTCATATCCGTTGTGTAACATCCTCTAATTATCCCAATATAGAGGATATCACATTGTTTATAACCAATATATTTAATAATAATAATGAATAAATAAAAATATTGAGAAAATAAATATAGAAAGATTAACTAGAATTATTAACATCATTCATTAATTATACATGGATGTAACTTAGTACAAATGTCTTACATTCAAAATATTTTACATCAGTTCCATGTAACAGCCCCAATCCCTATAGCAGATATTGTCCGCTTTGCCCCCTTCCGGGACTCACGGTTTTACGTTCTGGGGTTACCCCCAAAAGGCCTCTACTAGGAAAGGTATCAACACCCATATATATGGCATGCTTTGTTCTCCTTTCCAACCGATGTGGGACATTACATCCTCCCCCACTGGGAATACAGCGTCCCCGCTGTACACACCGGTCCAGGACCAGGCTCTGATACCACTTCCAACATTATTTTTGTCATATTAAATCTCTAACTCCATTTTTCATGCCTCGGTTTACGTTCTTGGCGAATTACCATTTTGCCCTTTTTGCCCATTTTGGCCATAATTCTCTGATTTTCACTAATCCTTCCCTCTTAAACCCATATTTTATCACATAAATTCACATCTAATTTTCCGAGGTGTTATATTCACCCCACCTTTTAGGAATTTCGTCCGCAAAATCAACTATGCACATATGCTAACTCGGGATACAGCCAGAGAATCTCAGTCCCCCGTACCCAAGAAGCTCCATCCAGTGCGCGGACACCAACATAATTATTTAAATTTTTATCTTTTGGCTTTCCAGCTACATTTCACAATGACCTTGCCTTTCAAAGGCCCAATGGGAGACCTCAAGTCCTTCCCCATCTCAATCTCAACCGGTGACACCACATGTGAACAACCGGAGCGCACCACACAGTTGTGCTCTATCAATGCTTTACCAAGCTAATTTCTTTCATATGCTTTTCAATTTCTTTTCACAAGTCCGACTACCTAGCACATATAGCCCATATTTTCTCTTGGCAGGTTTTCCTACCAAATTAACATATCAACCAATATACCCATAGGGTTATGTTACATCCTATTCAATCTGTGCCACACAGGCAACTATTACTTACTGGCACAATACAGCCACAATTTTCCTTCTCTGAATTTTATTCTTATGGAGTATCAACTCTTGTCATCAATCTTTTTCACATTTCTTATTCCACATTAAACACTATTATGGAATCTCACAGCCTCTCAGTGCAATTCACCGAGTATTCATCTAATTCTCACTCACGATACTTTTATCTTCTGAGGGAACAATCCCCATTCTTGGCACTTAGCCACAACTCGTATATACACCATTTTCTTTCTCATGTTCTCAACCTATCACGTACAATTCCACCTCAGCACTTTATCTTTAACAAGCACCATCTTTTTGCTCAACAGTCAATTTATCCTTACAAATCCACCAACTTCACCAAAACACAATGGCGAATCTTTTTCTCAAGACCTTTATCTGGTCCCCAATGGACCACACATTACAATTTATACCTCACATCAGTCATTTCAAAGCTTTCAATCACGAATCCACTCCTGAATTTTATACACTAGATCATACTTGCAATTTCAATTAATCATATCAAAACTTAACACATAGTTCATCATGAATTTCTCAATTTAAAGGCAACATGCCTAAGATTTCCATTAACAATTTTCTTTAATACCGTTCCATACTTATGTTATCAATTCCGCATGTAATTTATCCTATACACTTCACCTTCATCATCATTTCACTTAATACACCTCACCTTCATTACCATTTAGTTCAACCAGTATGTATCACTCCAAAGTCACATATCATCTCTCTCTCATACCTGTCCCATCACATAGGGATTTTCAAAGCCTACTTATCATGCCACAAGGAACTAAATCCATCACTATCATTACTTTCATCACTTCATATCAATTGTTACACAAGTCTCTTAGACTATTCAAGTACTATTAGCACACTCAATCATATCTCTTGATACCTAGCCAAAAACAACATTAATATTGTGTATTTTCAACACATCTCTCAATATAATTGCCTCTATACCACTCCATTAGTAACTCTACCACCAGGGTAGAGGTATCAACCTTTTATTTACCGAATACATTTCTCTTTAACAACTAGTGTCCTTGTAACAGCCCCAATCCCTATAGCAGATATTGTCCGCTTTGCCCCCTTCCGGGACTCACGGTTTTACGTTCTGGGGTTACCCCCAAAAGGCCTCTACTCGGAAAGGTATCAACACCCATATATATGGCATGCTTTGTTCTCCTTTCCAACCGATGTGGGACATTACATCCTCCCCCACTGGGAATACAGCGTCCCCGCTGTACACACCGGTCCAGGACCAGGCTCTGATACCACTTGTAACAGCCCCAATCCCTATAGCAGATATTGTCCGCTTTGCCCCTTCCGGGACTCACGGTTTTACGTTCTGGGGTTACCCCAAAAGGCCTCTACTAGGAAAGGTATCAACACCCATATATATGGCATGCTTTGTTCTCCTTTCCAACCGATGTGGGACATTACATCCTCCCCCACTGGGAATACAGCGTCCCCGCTGTACACACCGGTCCAGGACCAGGCTCTGATACCACTTCCAACATTATTTTTGTCATATTAAATCTCTAACTCCATTTTTCATGCCTCGGTTTACGTTCTTGGCGAATTACCATTTTGCCCTTTTTGCCCATTTTGGCCATAATTCTCTGATTTTCACTAATCCTTCCCTCTTAAACCCATATTTTATCACATAAATTCACATCTAATTTTCCGAGGTGTTATATTCACCCCACCTTTTAGGAATTTTGTCCGCAAAATCAACTATGCACATATGCTAACTCGGGATACAGCCAGAGAATCTCAGTCCCCCGTACCCAAGAAGCTCCATCCAGTGCGCGGACACCAACATAATTATTTAAATTTTTATCTTTTGGCTTTCCAGCCACATTTCACAATGACCTTGTCTTTCAAAGGCCCAATGGGAGACCTCAAGTCCTTCCCCATCTCAATCTCAACCGGTGACACCACATGTGAACAACCGGAGCGCACCACACAGTTGTGCTCTATCAATGCTTTACCAAGCTAATTTCTTTCATATGCTTTTCAATTTCTTTTCACAAGTCCGGCTACCTAGCACATATAGCCCATATTTTCTCTTGGCAGGTTTTCCTACCAAATTAACATATCAACCAATATACCCATAGGGTTATGTTACATCCTATTCAATCTGTGCCACACAGGCAACTATTACTTACTGGCACAATACAGCCACAATTTTCCTTCTCTGAATTTTATTCTTATGGAGTATCAACTCTTGTCATCAATCTTTTTCACATTTCTTATTCCACATTAAACACTATTATGGAATCTCACAGCCTCTCAGTGCAATTCACCGAGTATTCATCTAATTCTCACTCACGATACTTTTATCTTCTGAGGGAACAATCCCCATTCTTGGCACTTAGCCACAACTCGTATATACACCATTTTCTTTCTCATGTTCTCAACCTATCACGTACAATTCCACCTCAGCACTTTATCTTTAACAAGCACCATCTTTTTGCTCAACAGTCAATTTATCCTTACAAATCCACCAACTTCACCAAAACACAATGGCGAATCTTTTTCTCAAGACCTTTATCTGGTCCCCAATGGACCACACATTACAATTTATACCTCACATCAGTCATTTCAAAGCTTTCAATCACGAATCCACTCCTGAATTTTATACACTAGATCATACTTGCAATTTCAATTAATCATATCAAAACTTAACACATAGTTCATCATGAATTTCTCAATTTAAAGGCAACATGCCTAAGATTTCCATTAACAATTTTCTTTAATATCGTTCCATACTTATGTTATCAATTCCGCATGTAATTTATCCTATACACTTCACCTTCATCATCATTTCACTTAATACACCTCACCTTCATTACCATTTAGTTCAACCAGTATGTATCACTCCAAAGTCACATATCATCTCTCTCTCATATCTGTCCCATCACATAGGGATTTTCAAAGCCTACTTATCATGCCACAAGGAACTAAATCCATCACTATCATTACTTTCATCACTTCATATCAATTGTTACACAAGTCTCTTAGACTATTCAAGTACTATTAGCACACTCAATCATATCTCTTGATACCTAGCCAAAAACAACATTAATATTGTGTATTTTCAACACATCTCTCAATATAATTGCCTCTATACCACTCCATTAGTAACTCTACCACCAGGGTAGAGGTATCAACCTTTTATTTACCGAATACATTTCTCTTTAACAACTAGTGTCCTTGTAACAGCCCCAATCCCTATAGCAGATATTGTCCGCTTTGCCCCCTTCCGGGACTCACGGTTTTACGTTCTGGGGTTACCCCCAAAAGGCCTCTACTAGGAAAGGTATCAACACCCATATATATGGCATGCTTTGTTCTCCTTTCCAACCGATGTGGGACATTACATCCTCCCCCACTGGGAATACAGCGTCCCCGCTGTACACACCGGTCCAGGACCAGGCTCTGATACCACTTCCAACATTATTTTTGTCATATTAAATCTCTAACTCCATTTTTCATGCCTCAGTTTACGTTCTTGGCGAATTACCATTTTGCCCTTTTTGCCCATTTTGGCCATAATTCTCTGATTTTCACTAATCCTTCCCTCTTAAACCCATATTTTATCACATAAATTCACATCTAATTTTCCGAGGTGTTATATTCCACACATATATTACATTCCTAACTACATCAGGTTACAATGTTTATTCATTACATACTTCTCATTCTAGTCTAGCCTATAGGTGTAGGACTCCACACTGCCTGCATGGAATATGGCTGCGGCTCCTTGGTTTCTGACTATTATGTAAAATTCCCAACGATCGTCATAAAAATAAATATTCATAGTCCATCATTCTCTAGAAAAAGATAAGTTAGGCATGATGGTTTTCTCTAAAGGTTAGCAAAAAATAAACAATGTGAGATAATTCTCAGTAATATTGAGATTTTTAAACTATAATCATTTCCAGCCGTAATAAAGGAAAATATCAATCTCTCGAGTATATTTCATAAATTGTAATAACATCACAAATATTAATATGCAATCTCATAATATTTAACCGAAGCTAATTTAATTCCCAATTTTGTGGGTCTCCTGCATGTGAAAGGTTATGATATGGCGGAGCTCAAGCCATGAACAACAGTATCATTAAGGTAGAATTTACACATTCTTTTAATATTCAATTGGTATCGAATATGAAAAATTCAAAATTTGGAAAGAATCACATTAACATGACAAGTATAACAAAATCAAAAAAAAAAAGATTAAGGTAAAACCATAGATGAAAATAATATTAAAGAAGAGAAGAAATTAAGAAAAAATCTTAGCATAATAGCAGCATACAACTTTCTATATATATATATATATATATATATATATATATATATATATATATATATATATATATGATTGAAAAGGAGAAAATTTTACTCTCTCGATATTACTTTTTTTTTATTATCTCTTTCTCTTCTTCACCTACCTAATACGTTCTTCTCCGTAAATTTTTTAACACTCCTTATGCAAATGGCATTTGAAGTGTTGTATCATATATGTATAGATGTCTAGGTGTGCTGAATCACCCCTTTCTTTTCTTTTTCGTTTTTCTTTCTTTTCTTTTTTTACATCATTGTAACTACATCACTTACCTTACATCATATTAATTAAAACATGGCAATTGTGGCTTTGGAGGGGTGTTCCACGTGGCCCCCTCCTTGCCATATACATATATAAATATATATATATATATATATATTTTATTATATTATTTTATATATTAATTCATTTTAATAATAAATAATATTCATTTAATTCTAATAAAATAATTATAATATTTTTTTAATTAATAATTTTAGGATGTTTAGTAAATATTTAATTAGAAATAATTTACTGTGATTATTATAAAAAAATTTAAGATAATAATTTAATATATATTTATTGATTATTATTATTATTATTCTTCACTGGTATAGTTTATTTCCTTTATGATTTTAAACACATGTTTTATTAACAGTTGTTATAATATTAAATTAATAAATAAAACAGTACATATCTATTATAATTTATCTATCATTCAGTTAAATATTTTAGTAACTAATCAATGTCTCATATTAATAGTCATATTAGTTATTATTTACAGTTAGTGATATAATATATATTTATATTTACATGTTAAGATTTAAATATTATATTTACCTTATGTTATTTAAATTTTATAAGTTAATAGTATTAATCATAAGACTTATCATATACTACATTTAATGTTGTGCTTATAATTTTATGTAGTCACACGTAAATAAAATTTATTTATTTACTTATTTATTATTAATAATAATTTATTTATTTATTGCAAATGTAATAATAATTTATTTATCCATTATTATCAATATTATTATTATCATTATTATTGTATTATATATATTACTTTGATTATTATTATTATTATTTTAATTTATTTTTATTCGGTTATTACATTTCCCTTCTCCTAAATAAAATTTTGCCATCAAAATTTAGACATACATTCTAAAAAAATTATGGATAACTCTGTCGTAATTCTTCTTTTTCCGGTAAAAGTCCTTCCCAATGTACTTTAATTAACGAAATCACCGTATTTCTCAGTTACTTTAGATTTTTGTCAAGGATTTGAGCTGGCTTGGTACTAATAGTCAGATTCTCTTTGACTTGTACTGAGTCTATATCGAGAATATGAGAAGGATATGAGACATACATTTTAAGCTAAGAAACATGAAAAACACTGTGGAGATTGGAAAGATGAGGCGGATGGGCAAGTTGGTAAGCAACTCTTATAAAACAATTATAGTATTATTATTATTTTTAATTAATAATTTTATAATGTTTAGTAAATATTTAATTAAAAATAATTTACTATGATTATTATAAAAATTTTAAGATAATAATTTGATATATATTTGTTGATTATTATTAATATTTTTCACTGGTATAGTTTATTTCCCTTATGATTTTAAATACATATGATTTTATTAACAGTTGTTATAATATTAAATTAATAAATAAAACAGTAAATATCTATAATAATTTACCTATCATTCAGTTAAATATTTTATTAACTAACCAATGTCTCATATTAATAGTCATATTAGTTATTATTTATAGTTAGTGATATAATATATATTTATATTTACATGTTAAGTTTTAAATATCATATTTACCATATGTTATTTAAATTTTATAAGTTAATAGTATTAATCATAAGGCTTATCATATACTACATTTAGTGTTGCTTATAATTTTTTGTCATCACACATAAATAAAATTTATTTATTACCTTATTTATTAATAATAATAATTTATTTATTTATTGCAAATATAATAATAATTTATTTATCCATTATTATCATTATTATCAATATTATTTTATATATATTACTTTGATTATTATTATTATTATTTTGTTTTATTTTTATTCGGTTATTATATTTTCCTTCTCCTAAATAAAATTTTGTCCTCAAAATTTAGACATGCCTTCTAAAAAATTGTAATAATTAAAATGAGTTAATACAAAATACACATTAATTATACTATTTTTTGTTGCAGAAAATAAAAATCCTATTAATGATTATTTCTTGTGTACACTTTTTTATGTATTTTTTTTTGTGGTAAACTTTGTCTTAAAACATTACAAACCAAACTTTATTGTTATGATTCACGTATATTATACTGATTGGATGCATTTGACACAATACATGATTTTATTTTAGTGGGAAAAAGTTTCTCCGATTACACCTGTTCCTTGAATGGGTTCAATAACTTGTGAGGTACAGATGAAATGTCTATTTTGAAAACTATTTTGTTTTCTACATCTTCGATTTTAGCATCTATACCTTGTTGCCAATTGATTGGGCCACCACAGTTTGCTTGCCCGAAATTGAAATAAATGAACACGCTCATTACGTATAGCTTCCTTGGGCAATAAAATAACAACATATCTGATTGGGCCACTATATGTGATTCCTTAAGTGTTTGGGCTTCCTTCCATAGATAATGAGCCTGCTCTGGCATGAGAGCCCATTACATTAAATGTTGCATAACCGAAATTTAAATAACTCAACACACTCGTTACGGGTAGCTTAGCCAAATGAAGTTTCCATTAACGGCAAATCAGTCTCAGAACATGGAAAGTCTCGAAGTTACACTGACCAAAAGCTAACTAAATGAAAAAGTGAAATGGGAAAAAGTGAAACGGGAAAAAGTGAACATGATTACTAACCAAGGTTAATACATTAACTCAGGTAACTAAACTTAGCTGATAATAATAAAATATAACTAACTTATTACTTCCTGGTCCAATAAAATGACAACATGTCATATTGGGCCACTAGATGTGATATTCCTTAAGTGTTGAGTCTTCCTTCCACAGCTAATGAGCCTGAGCGCATTTCAAGCAGCCTGTGAAGGATTAAAATATGTTAGTTTAATGATTGAATTAAAGCTACAAGTCAAAACAAGAACTATTCGAGCATCTGTACCTTTCTGCCAATTTTCTTGCAATATCCAGAATCCATCGAAAACATGTACGGAGAAGATTATTGAATAATACAAATATATATTTGTAGAAACATAAGCCTACTGCCACTAACATAATAATATTGACTATGATCCACAACCGGAATTCAACGAGGAGGGTCCAGAAAAGCGTCTCAATAAAGATGAAGGATAATATTAGCTACGAGCTCGGTGTTTGACGCTGTAGTGTTATTGCTGTGCGTGTGCTATTGTCTGTCATCCTTTGAGATGATAAAAGGGTACTTGATATGATCCAAATAGAACTCGTTCTACCAACTGTGGAAGAAACATAGAAAGAATTCCGATATGAATACCAAGAGCAACAGCTCGGTGCGGGTCGAATTGAGTGCACACGGAGATAAAAAAACTGACCTGGAACTTTAATCAACGTGTGGCAATTGTGTTCTCAGTACTACTGCAGCCAGTAAAGATATTGTCCCTCTTCAGAAGACCCACAACAGGACTTATAGAGTCATGTGGCTTGATGTCTGTGTGGAAAGAACGAGGGGTATGTTTGGTTTGGGGAATATGTCCCCATTGAAAAAGGAAAAAATGAGAAGATGGAAGGAGGGGAATCAATTCTACATTAGATGTTTTTGCTGTATATGACCGTAGCACAGATTACACTTTTTGTTCTATCCTTTGAGACAATGTTATAAGGGTAGTTGAGAAACTTGAGACAACCCAAAAAGATATCGGATATGAATATCCAGAGACAACCCAAAATATCTCACATAGTCTTGAGACATGTACGTGTGATAGTGCTTTGCCTCCATCATGAGGATCCCCAAGCCTCAGCTTGATGTGAGGTGAAAAAGAGCAATGTCTACCCCTCTTATGGAAATATGAATAGCTCAGGCAAAACAATTAATTGTAATGTCTACCCCGTTATGGAAATACGAATAACACTCAGGTAAAAAAGTTAATTAATTGTAATTTAAATAACAAATTACAAATTTATTATTGTTTTGAAACTATTTACCTATGCATTTGTTAGCACTAAATTATATATATATATATATATATATATATATATATATATGTATTATTTTATGTTATTTTATATCTCTTTGGGATGTTAATAATTGATGTTACAAGTAAATGGGCCCAAAAGAGGATTAAAATGGCCCAAGTAAAAAAATAAAAGAGAAGTAATTGGCTTGTTTTCTTACATGTTTTATTTTATTTTATTTTCTTACATGTTTTATCTTTTTAATGTTTATAACTTCGATGAAACTCTGAGTGTACTATAATAGTGAAAATTTACGATTTGAATGTGAAAAATTAAAAGTAAACTAATAAGTATCTTCGTGTATTATATGAATATTTTTAAATTTAAATAAATATAAACAATATAATTAGAAAAAAATGTAGAAATTTAAAGGAAATGTGCATAATTAAAATTTAAAATAATTAAATTTTGAAATTGAAAAAGGAGAAAGAGATAAGGACCTATATTGTTCTTTAATATATAATAAATTAAATTTGACAAAAAAAGAGATAATAAATTAAAATATTAAGACACTTTGAAATATACTTTAATTTAATATATAAGAGTAAATATAAAAAGGATTAATACTTTCCTTGCAATAAGAAATAAAATTATCTCTTGAAACCTCAAAACAATGTGTTTTGGGATTTGAAAAATAAAACATATGCAGGCTATTTTATTAAAATTTATGGTATAGAGAGACAGCAAAATTTTCAAAATTCTTTAGCAAGTATTGTTAAACAAAACAGTTTTTGCTATTGCTCATTTTCAGAAGATTGGGCCATACTCCGCAAGTCCAAAAGGTGGCTTTGCAGCTAACTCCTACTATTAGTAAGTCATACATTTTAAAGAAAAATGTATAAACAAGAAAGGCATACAAATCTTGTTTCAATTTTACTGAGCTAAATAGTACATATTGAGTATTTGTAATTCAGTAGCTTTGAACTAAAGAGTACACACACTGAGTTTATGAACTAAAAAGTACACATACTGAGTATTTGTAATTTTGTAAGTAACACGGATTTAAATATTTAACCATTAATTTAGACGACTAGTCCCTCTGTCAAATGCTGTTATTCTGAATGAACTCTAGATTTTATATACTAATCTACTGGGAGGGTAATTGTAATCTACTTTTTAATTGCATATGGACCCAAACATTTTGTTTTAATAAAAAAGAAAAGCTAAATGATAAACAGTTATATGTAATTTTGATACACAATTTCATTATCTGATTGAAAAGCATCCACCAAAAAAAAGGTAATTATAGGGACAAAAAAGGCAACTTGTCTGTGGCTATCTTCTACTACCAAGGTTAATACATTAACTCAGGTAACTAAACTTAACTGATAATAATAAAATATAACTAACTTATTACTTCCTGGTCCAATAAAATGACAACATATCAGATTGGGCCACTAAATGAATTCCGATATAAATACCAAGAGAAACAGCTCGGTGCGGGTCGAATTGAGTGCGTAGCTACACATGCGGGTCGAATTTTCCGTTTGTGCAAACAGAGATAGACGGAGATAAAAAAACTGACCTGGAACTTTAATCAACGTGTGGCAATTTGTGTTCTGAGTACTACTGTAGCCACTAAAGATATTGTCCCTCTTCAGAGGACCCACAACGGGACTTATAGAGTCACGCGGTTTGATGTGTGTGGAAATAACGAGGGGTATGTTTGGTTTGGGAAATATGTCCCCATTGAAAAAAGAAAAATGAGAAGATGGAAGGAGGGGAATCAATTCTACATTATATGTTTTTGCTGTATATGACCGTAGCACAGATTACACTTTTTGTTCTATCCTTTGAGACGATGTTATAAGGGTAGTTGAGAAACTTGAGATAACCCAAAAAGATATCGGATATAAATATCCAGAGACAACCCAAAATGTCTCACATAGTCTTGAGATATGTACGTGTGATAGTGCTTTGCCTTCATCATGAGGACCCCCAAGCCTCAGCTTGATGTGAGGTGAAAAAGAGCAATGTCTACCCCTCTTATGGAAATATGAATGTCTACCCCGTTATGGAAATACGAATAACACTCAGGCAAAAAAGTTAATTAATTGTAATTTAAATAACAAATTACAAATTTATTATTGTTTTGAAACTATTTACCTATGCATTTGTTAGCACTAAATTATATATATATATATATATATATATATATATATATATTTTATTGTATTATTTTATGTTATTTTATATCTCTTTGGGATGTTAATAATTGATGTTACAAGTAAATGGGCCCAAAAGAGGATTAAAATGGACCAAGTAAAAAAAAGAAAGTAAAAAAATAAAAGAGAAGTAATTGGCTTGTTTTCTTACATGTTTTATTTTATTTTATTTTCTTACATGTTTTATCTTTTTAATGTTTATAACTTCGATGTAAGTCTGAGTGTACTATAATAGTGAAAATTTACAATTTGAAGATAAAAAATCAAAAGTAAACTAATAAGTATCTTCGTGTATTATATGAAACTTGAGACGACGTTATAAGGGTAGTTGAGAAACTTGAGACAACCCAAAAAGATATCGGATATTAATATCCATGAGACAACCCAAAATGTCTCACATGGTCTTGAGACATGTACGTGTGATAGTGCTTTGCCTCCATCATGAGGACCCCAAGCCTCAACTTGATGTGAGGTGAAAAAGAGTAATGTCTACCCCTCTTATGGAAATATGAATAGCTCAGGCAAAAAAATTAATTGTAATATCTACCCCGTTATGGAAATACGAATAACACTCAGGCAAAAAAGTTAATTAGTTGTAATTTAAATAACAAATTACAAATTTATTATTGTTTTGAAACTATTTACCTATGCATTTGTTAGCACTAAATTATATATATATATATATATATTTATTGTATTATTTTATGTTATTTTATATCTCTTTGGGATGTTAATAATTTATGTTACAAGTAAATGGGCCCAAAAGAGGATTAAAATGGCCCAAGTAAAAAAAAGAAAGTAAAAAAATAAAAGAGAAGTAATTGGCTTGTTTTCTTACATGTTTTATTTTATTTTCTTTTCTTACATGTTTTATCTTTTTAATGTTTATAACTTCGATGTAAGTCTGAGTGTACTATAATAGTGAAAATTTACAATTTGAAGATAAAAAATCAAATGTAAACTAATAAGTATCTTCGTGTATTATATGAAACTTGAGACGACGTTGTAAGGGTAGTTGAGAAACTTGAAAACCCAAAAAGATATCGGATATTAATATCCATGAGACAACCCAAAATGTCTACATGGTCTTGATACATGTACGTGTGATAGTGCTTTGACTTAATAATTGATGTTACAAGCATGGGCATGAGGACCCCAAGCCTCAACTTGATGTGAGGTGAAAAAGAGTAATGTCTACCCCTTTATGGAAATATGAATAGCTCAGGCAAAAAAATTAATTGTAATATCTACCCCGTTATGGAAATACGAATAACACTCAGGCAAAAAAGTTAATTAGTTGTAATTTAAATAACAAATTACAAATTTATTATTGTTTTGAAACTATTTACCTATGCATTTGTTAGCACTAAATTATATATATATATATATATATATATATATTGTATTATTTTATGTTATTTTATATCTCTTTGGGATGTTAATAATTTATGTTACAAGTAAATGGGCCCAAAAGAGGATTAAAATGGCCCAAGTAAAAAAAGAAAGTAAAAAAATAAAAGAGAAGTAATTGGCTTGTTTTCTTACATGTTTTATTTTATTTTATTTTCTTACATGTTTTATCTTTTTAATGTTTATAACTTCGATGTAAGTCTGAGTGTACTATAATTGTGAAAATTTACAATTTGAATGTAAAAAATCAAAAGTAAACTAATAAGTATCTTCGTGTATTATATGAAACTTGAGACGACGTTATAAGGGTAGTTGAGAAACATGTAGACAACCCAAAAAGATATCGGATATGAGTATCCATGAGACAACCCAAATGTATATATTGTATTACATGGTCTTGAGACATGTACGTGTGATAGTGCTTTGCCTCCATCATGAGGACCCCAAGTAAAATAAAGAAAGTTGATGTGAGGTGAAAAAGAGTAATGTCTACCTCTCTTATGAAAATATGAATAGCTCAGGCAAAAAAATTAATTGTAATGTCTACCCCGTTATGGAAATACGAATAACACTCCGGCAAAAAAAGTTAATTAATTGTAATTTAAATAAAAAATCACAAATTTATTATTGTTTTGAAACTATTTACCTATGTACTTGTTAGCACTAAATTATATATATATATATATATATATATATATATATATATTGTATTATTTTATGTTATTTTATATCTCTTTGGGCTGTTAATAATTGATGTTACAAGTAAATGGGCCCAAAAGAAGATTAAAATGGCCCAAGTAAAATAAAGAAAGTAAAAAAATAAAAGAGAAGTAATTGGCTTGTTTTCTTACATGTTTTATTTTATTTTATTTTATTTTCTTACATGTTTTATCTTTTTAATGTTTATAACTTCGATGTAACTCTGAGTGTACTATAATAGTGAAAATTTACAATTTGAATGTGAAAAATGAAAAGTAAACTAATAAGTATCTTCGTGTATTATATGAAACTTGAGACGACGTTATAAGGGTAGTTGAGAAACTTGAGACAACCCAAAAAGATATCGGATATGAGTATCCATGAGACAACCCAAAATGTCTCACAAGGTCTTGAGACATGTACGTGTGATAGTGCTTTGCCTCCATCATGAGGACCCCAAGCCTCAACTTGATGTGAGGTGAAAAAGAGTAATGTCTACCTCTCTTATGAAAATATGAATAGCTCAGGCAAAAAAATTAATTGTAAT